>CAJFCP010024461.1:0-17686 GCA_904066005.1 Synergus itoensis | reverse complement strand
TAAGCTGAAATTTGAAGACAATTCACAAATAACTCAAATACAAATAGGGAATCTCATAAAAAACTCCCAACAATTACAATTTCAAAATTTGATGGAAAATTTGAAAAATAGAAACAATATTCAGACATGTTTCATTCTTCAGTTCATAACAATAAAAATCTTTCTAATATACAGAAATTTCAATATCTAATGACATCACTTTCTGGAACAGCAGTTAAAATTATCGAGTCTATTGAAATATCTAATCCAAATTACACAATTGCTTGAGATTTACTAAAAAAAAGATACGAAGATCCCAGAGTAATTAAGAATAAACACGTACAATGTTTATTTGCAATGCCACAATTAAAAAATAAATCAGCTAGTGAAATAAGAAAATTAGTTGATTACACTCAGAAACATATTCGAGTCTTGAAGTCTATGGCACTACATACGACTACCTACTGATTCATGGAGTGAACTCATTATTCACATGATAGAGATGAATTTAGATCCAGTAACACAACGAGCATGGGAACAAAATACAAAGCCCACAGAAAACCCAATTTTAGATGATTTGACCGAATTTTTACAAAAAAAGATGTCCAATACTAAAACGTATTAACGCAAATCAAAAAGAAAGAGAAGTTTTGAACAAGGCAGAATTCAACAAGCTAGCCAGGAATTCTCAAAAATGAAACTTTTAAATCAAGGAAAAACCATGAGCAGCAACAAGGTCACAACGCTTACATCATCAACCAACGACAAGCAAAGAAAATGCTTCTACTGTAATGGTCCACATTACATCTACTCGTGTGAGGAATTTCTCAGACTGTCGATTGATGACAGAATCAAAGAAGTTCGACGATTAATGCTATGTATCAATTGTCTTCGCAACGATCATTTCATTAAAACTTGCAAGTTGGGATCTTGCATGGAATGTTTCGAAAAACATAATACACTGTGTCATCAACCCAGCTCAAATAAAGATGAAAACGAGGCAACAAAAAATATGGAAAACAATACTTCCAGTAGCCACGGTTCTCATCACAAAAGATTTACCATCTAGGGTTATTAACAAAATTGTTTTAAAGATTCCCGAAACTATTAAGTTAGCAGATTCTTATTTTTACGAGCAAAAACCGATTGACATGTTAATTGGAACAGAATTCTTTTACGAATTGTTAAAATCTCAAAAAAATAAAACTTGATCAGAATTTACCCACGTTACACAATACTGAATTAGGTTGGATTATTGGCAGTTGCGTTAAAAAAGAAGCTATAAATAATCTATTTTGTTCTCAAAAAGGTCTTACTGTTTTGACATATTCAATTCAGTATTGCGAAAAACTCAATAAAAATTTAGAAAAATTTTGGAATTTAGAAGAATGTAAGTCTAACGTTACAAAATGTTTAACCAAAGACGAGATTGAATGCGAAAATCTATTTATAAATACAACATTTCGTAATGAAATAGGACGATTTGTAGTACGACATCAGATTCGAGAGGATGATGAACTACTATACAAAAGATACAAAAAATTCATGCGAGAATTATGTCACTTGTCTCTAGTAAATGAAATACATTTACATGTAAACCAGCTAATATATTATAATTATAATATATTATTATATAATCGGAGAAGAAAGAATTATAACCAAATTACGAGTTGTATTCGATGCTTCATCGAAAATTGGTTCAAGCAAATATTTAAACGATATCCTTCGATTAGGTTCTAATTTACAAGACTATCTAATATTCTAATGCGATTTTGTTCACACTCGATTGCAATTACAGGGGATTTAAAAAAGATGTATCGACAAATAGAAATCCATTCCGAAGATCGTGATAACCAGCGCATTTTGTGGAGGTTTCCTCAAAAGGAACCAATAAAAAGAATATAGGTTAAACACTGTAACTTTAGTAGAAACAATTGCGACTTTCTTAGCAGTTAGATGTTTGCGACAACTAGTAGACGACAGCAAAAATCAGTATCCTCTAGCATCAAAAATAATTCTTGAAGACTTCTATATTGACGATTTAGTTAGTGGCGCGAATAACAGGGTAAACGCAAAATTATTGTTGAAAGAATTAATTCAGCTTCTCTCTATACAGCAGGTTTTGAAATCCACAAGGTTTGTTCGAATCTACCAGATGTTATCGATGACATTCCAAACGAATTAAAGGAATCATCATCTCAGTTAAACCTAGATATCAACGGCACAATCAAGACACTAGGTCCGAATGGCACCCAATCAGCGATCAATTCAGATTTACAATTTAGAAGCTAAAAGCTGTGTTAAGAAAGAGAAAAGTATTATCTGAAATATCGAAGATTTTAGACTCTTTAGGACTTTTGGGACCAATAATCATTGTATCAAAATGATTATGAAGGAAACATGGAAATTAAAAATAAATTGGTACGAAGATTTATCAACACAACTATTAAACAATTATTAACAAGCATACAGAGCTTGTGTTTAAGTTTGCTCTACAAATTACAATAACGGAAGAAGATCAATACTATTGTATTCTAAATCTAAGGTTGATCCAATCAAGAAAATAAAATAAGGGTAAACTTATTTAAGTTTACTCTGTTCAGAACTATGCGATGCATTGTTACTCGCTCAATTATTAAATCATGCAAATGAATCGTTAAGATTAAATTTTGATTGAATTCAAGGATGGACAGATTCAACGGTGGTTCTACATTGGATTGAAGGCGTTCTATCTTTATAATGTTAGATTTTTATAATGCATTTTTATAATTATTTTTATAATTACCTGCAGGTTTCTTGGTTTTGCTCATTTTAGTAAGTGTCAACGGATTCAAAATCGTTTCCAGTTTTTTTTTGTCGATAGAAAAAAGAATATAATTCACACGATCTTCTTCTGAAAATATAAGTGAAATAGAAGAAATTAAAGAAAGAAAGAAAGAAATAAAGAATAAAAGGAGAATTGAAGAAATTTTAAAGATTCCATAAAATTTGAAAGGATTGTAAAAGAAATTAAGAGATTACAAGAGATTTCCAGAGGTTTCCAAAGACTTCAAAATATTTTACGGAATTCCTGCTAGGGGAGAGAATAACGAAGTGTACCAGGTATAGAAGTATGAAATCGGAATTTCTCTATAGATGGTGCTTGCCATCAGTTTAGGTACCGTATGACCGATTCTGCAGCGCCATCTTGTGCCTCTAGCAGCTGAGAAACATTTTCAGTAGACAAAAACTCAAGTTCGATATACCAGTTTATTTACTACAAGTATCAACATGTCGAGTTTTGTGCCTACGAACTACTATTTGCGGACAGGGCTGAGTTTTTGTTAACACTTGAAGAAAACTGCTGCAGAATCGCATTGAATGCTTGTCGAACCTTACGATGAACATGCTCTTGGCAACACAGTGTTTCGAGTGGTATAAAAAATTCAAAAGTGGTAATTTTGATGTGACGAATGAAGATCGTGAAAAACCACCGAAAAAGTTCAAAGACAACGAATTGCAAGCCTTAGTGGATGAAGAAGATGCTCAAACTCAACAAGAACTCGCGGATCAACTGAATGTGTCGCAAAAAGCCGTCTCCGTTCGTTTGAAAGCAATGGGAAAGATTCAGAAAGTCAGAAAATGGGTTACACATGAACTGAACGAAAGGCAACAAGAAAATCGGAAAATCACCTGAAAAATTCTGCTCGACAGATTCAAACGATAGTATATTACACTACAAGGGCAAAAAGTTGAGATTCCTGCACTGCGCGCCATGATGTCCGAAGCGAAGCCGAGGGCATCATGGGGCGCAGTTCAGGGCTCTCAAACTTTGCCCATGTAGTGTATACTATTTTTCTTGCTATTCAGTCGAAAGTACCAAAAAAATTGCATGTGTGCATTGGAATATATTGATGCCTACCCCGACATTTGCGGCACGAGCGGAGCGAGTGCTGCTGATCGGGGGGGCAGGCATCAAATACATCTATAAATAAAGGTTTAGGTACACCCTTATAAAAGATAATCCTTATAAAAAAAAACTTCAGCCACTAATATTCATCGATGCTAATATTGCTTTCTAAATCATATCCACTAATTGACACTAATAAACATTAGCAGAGAGCGGACGATCCTCGCTGTGAAGTTGCGCACCGAGCCGGGCTAGGCAGTTATCTCATTCACTCTAACACGCTCTCTGAACATTAGCATTAACTATTTGTAAACAAATTTTGACGTTGGAGGTTTTTGAGGTTTTTACTCCCTCTATTATAGGGAGCGCGCGTATAGCTTGACCAGTGCATGAAAGTTAAACTTTCTGCCGTATTATTGGTGCCGAAACCACGTACTTTCGACCGAAGTAGTAAGAAAAAGTCATTTCTCCATCGAATCGTGACAGGTGGTGAAAAATGGATCTATTTTGAGAATCCCAAGCGTGGTAAATCATGGGTGAATCCAGGCGAACCATCGACATCCAGTGCAAGACCCAATCGCTTTGGAAAGAAGACCATGGCTGTGTGTTTGTTGGGATCAGAAGGGTGTTATCTACTATGAGATGCTAAAACCTGGTGAAACTGTCAACACGAATCTCTACCCAACACAAAGTCATTTTTCTTCACGATAATGCCCCATCACACACAGCGAAACGAGTCAGGGAAGCGATCGAGGCGTTCAGTTGGGAAATACTGGCGCATGCCGCTTATTCTCCAGACTTGGCTCCGTCGGATTACCATCTGTTCGCATCACTAGGTCACGCTGTTGCTGAACAACGCTTTACTTTGTACGAAAATGTAGGAGAATGGCTGGTTAACTGGTTTGCTTCAAAAGACGAACAGTTTTATTGGCATGGTATTCATCACCTTCCGAAGAGGTGGGAAAAATGTGTAAATAGCAATAGAGATTACTTTGAATAAAATATTTTTGATCATTTTCATGCAACAGACGTGTAATTTTTGCAAAAAACTTCCGGTTTCATACTTCTAGACCTGGTAACTTTGTGCGATTTCTGAGTGAATCTCTGGTGGTTTTATATGTATATCCTTTCTTAAAAAAGACATGAACTGTCGAGTGTCCGCATTTTATTCGTGATCTGATTGGTTGAGAGATGGTCACGTGGGATCGTCACAAGTGTGTTGTCGTTTGAAGTCATTATATAGGCGCGCGAAGCGCGCTGTGATGTTCTCGTGTAGAAAAATATGTAACCTATGTAACCTACGTAACCTGGTTCAAACGTTATATGTTTGAACACGCCCTAAAGAGAGGGGCGTGGTGTGCGGTGTGAGTGAGTGAATGGGGAGAGATTCATTCTGTGCGAGAATGCGTAGGGTTACCATCTGGGTTGCGTAAAAAATCAGAACGCTCTAAAATTTTCAAGCGATCCCAAAAAAAAAAAGGTCATCAGGTACGCGCATTTGTAAAAAGTCGTATTCACTAGTATGTTGAAACATATAACTGCGATTGCAGAAAAATATAAATCAAAAATATTTGCTGTCAAAAATCTTGGTTCCGTAAAAAATCAGGACATTTTGCTTATTTTCAAGAAAAAATCAGGACAGCAGGACAGACCTGGAAAAATCAGGACATGTCCCGGAAAATCAGGACGGATGGTAACCCTAAAAATGAGAGAACGAATAAAACCACTGGAAAAACTTCATTCGAAGCCTTATACGGACATTGGGGTGAAATTAGTAATAGTTCATGATTTGATTTGGGTCTTAGTTTGGGCACAGTAAAGCTTCAAAGTTGGACATAATGAACCGGTATGTTCATAGGTGGTGGGACACCCTGTGTATGTATATTAAATACGATAATAAATAAATAATTAATTAATCACATAAGTCTTACTTCTCGAAGGCATTGGTCCCAGCTTGATGTCGGGTTCGAGAGATGTTATTGTTTCCCGTAAAGAAAGCCTAAACATTTAATATATAATCCTCATTTATCCCAAACGTAATTAATAGCAGTATATTAAAAAGTACATTCTTAGCATACCTGTCGTGCTTAAATTTGTTTAACGCATTTATCATTATTGCCGTTGTTCGTTTTCCAATAATCTTATTTCCCTTGATTCTAGTGTATGAATCCAGTTTTTCTAGAAAATTGAAAAACAGAACAAATTTTTTAAGCTACAATGATCTAAAATATATTCGGGAATTGATTTTCTTCAAATATAAATTAAGCGTTTAAAAATTTATTTTTATTACATTCTCATCAGAGAAGGTATTAGATTTGTGTAAAATTTGACTCCCCCAGTTTTTGTCAAATGTCCATGTTTTGGGACCCCTGAACCGGAAAAACATGTTTTTACGAATGTGTCTGTCTGTCTGTGAGTAGATTTTTCGTTTGTGAGCACGATAACTATCGAAAGTATTGATCGAGTGGATTGATCTTTGGTATACTCTTTTAGTGTCCTAAAATGAAGGTCAAGTTCGTTGGCCAGTCATTTTGGATAAAAATTCGAAAAGTTGGAGCATTTTGAAAATGTTTGAAACCACTTTTTTTTTTTAATTTACAAATTCTATGCACGGATGTTCGTAGTACTCAAAAAGTCGGACAATTTTTTCTAATGACTTTTTTCGATAAAAAAAAATGAGACATAACATTTTGAAAATCCATAAAAATGAACGAAAACTTGAATTAGAAGCCAATCAACGCACGATATAAAAAAAAGTCAAGAGGTGAAAAATGTTTTTTTTTAATCGTCCTATAGGATTGGTATAAAAACTTTTTAAATTTCATTAAAAAATCGAAAATTAAAATTTTAAGCCAAATAACGCGATATACAGAGAAAATTATAAGAAACATAATTATCGATCTTAAAAAGATCTACAAGTTCTCTTTTGACCATTTTTTGATAGGATGAGTAGTTTTCCTTTTAATCGTGAAAAATACTTCTAAAAATTTGTATCAAATATCGAGCGCGAATTTTCTTCTTCATTCAAAGGTGTAGTAATTTCAAAAAATATATATATAGGCTTAAGCGTCCCGAAAGACGCAAGCGTGATGTATAAATATTTCGGCGTGCAAAGCGCGACGATCAAACTAGTTTTTAATTACTTATATTACTTATTTTTACCTTTCAGCTGTTCTGCCGAGTTGACGTTTAATATCTTGCTACTCATTACACTGTCCATTTGATCAAATACATTGTTACTTCTTTCATCTCTTGCATTCGTGAGAGATATTATCTCCGGAAGCATTAAATTACTGCTAACATCAGCGTGAAAAGATTTTAATTCTTTTATTTCCAGTGGTATAATGTGGGAAGTTCTGACATAATTGAAAACGTTTATAAAATTTGCAGCATCAAACAGTGGTGCTGTAGCCAATAACCGTAACACATTTTGTGATTCTCTGTTTAAATCATTTAGGTACCAATAAGCTGACATCAGCTGTAACATGAATTTTAACATATTATATATATATATATATACATATTATTAGCTTTATGTAGTTTGGTATTAGGACAAATGGTAATTCGGTTACATTAACATTCGGAAAAGTGGGGATTATTATTATTATTATTATTATTATTATTATTGTGTCGAATAATAATTCGAATGAACGAAAAATATGAAAAAAGCGAATTCGTGTAAATTAAAATTAGGTTATTTGGTTATTAGAGAAAATGAAAATTATGCCAAGTAACAATTCGGAAAACTAAGAATTAGGTTACACGATAATTAGGGAAAATTTATATTATGCCGAATGGAAGTTCCGAAATGTGGAAATTATGTCAAATAACTATTCGATATAGTAATAAATATGGATTCGGATAAATGAAAAATATGGCAAATAGGTGTTCGATAACTTGATTTTCGAACATATGAAAATTATATCAATTTGAATTTTCGTGATATTCATGCGCCTCATTTGCACACATAAATAAAAAGATATTTAACGGGCGATAAACTTAATGAGATGACGGAGGTATTTTACGAGCAAGATAATACACTGGAAGTCCCACTCCGGTCACATCTCGGTTGGTCAGTTGACACTTATAGGATGTCCGAGCAGGTAAACAATTCAGGGCCGTGTGTATCAGTGTTCCCTTTGCAGGTTTCATGATGATGTGCATGCGTCGTGCATGACGATTGGATGCTTTTCCCATTCAAAGCAATGGGATGGACCGAAATGGAACTTCCAGTGTAATCGAGTGTTATTCTAATAACTGAGTATATCATTTTGAATTTTACAAGTGGGATGGAATTAATAATTTCTGATATAATTAAGTGTCCCTTGCTCAAAGTGTAATCCGCAACACTGAAAAGTGACAACAGTGAAGTTGTGAAAAACCGTTTTCGCGAAATAAATGTTGCTTTTGAAAATGATGTGAGCCACGATTTTCTCAGAAAAATCGAGATTCTGGTAATCGTGTAGTGTTGGTTTAAGTTATGGCAGAAGAAGCCGAAGGCGGAATTCCCATCGATCAATTTGATACATTTCAGCAGCGGCATCAGGATTTATTATAAAGTACAGCAGGTAAGAAGAATCCAGCATTTTAGCAAGGGGAGTCTGGACCCTCAGAAAAGAGGAGAGCAAAACGAGCAACATGATAGGTCCGATAATGTTCGACGCTCATTATAAGAAATAAATGCCGAAACAGGAGCAAATGTTCAACTCTATTTGAGAATATGCAATGATTTGTTTCAAGATAATCTGCGCGCAGATTCAGATGCGCAACCATTTATGAATGCACAGGAAATGACATAGAATTTGTCTCCGTTCGGAAAAATTATAGCATTACAGCATTGATGCAACTTGTACAAAATTTGAATCTCAATTTCGCGCAATCTCCAGTGTCAGCTCCACCACTCATAAATATAAATCTAGCACTTGTTCCCAGTTTTCACATATTATTATTATAAAATATCATGATTATTGCAAATAATAAATGCAATCATGATTATTCAATTATTCAATTGAAAGTTTCAAATATAGGCAACATAATATAAGTTTTACCTGCAGATAGCTGTACCAAGAGCCACAAATTTCAACCTCAGGTAGGATGATTTTCAAACTTTTTACAACGTGAGAATTAAAGGGTGCCACTATCAATTCCACCTTTTTAAGCCCTAATCCCAATTCCTTTATTCGAGAATATACCTTATCTCTTAATGCCGAGGTAATTTTTGAGCAGATTACATAGTAGACAATGCATAACTGTGGAAATAATATTGCTAGTAAAAAAATATATCCTTCAATAAATACCAGGGTGGCCGATAAAATACAGAAAAAAACTCTCGGTTTGAAAATGTTTTTCCATGTCTTTAAAATTAAATTAAAAAATGAAAACTTTTGAAGATGAAACTGAAGTGCAAAATAAAATAGACAAACTATAATCTAAACTTTAAATTGAAAATATTTAAAATAAAACTCTACATTGGACATTATCTTAAAAATGTAAGAAATTAAATAAGAGACCTTTAATAATAGTTTTCAATTAAAAATTGTAAATGTGTTTATCTTATTTGTAAGTTAAGCATTCGAAACTGCACTTAGTGAGAGCTAATAAAAATCACTGCTGACTTCGAACCACGATATCTCGGTGAAAAAAAGAGATAGGACATTCTTAAAAAAAAAAAAAAAAAAAAAAAAAAAAAAAAAAAAAAAAAAAAAAACAGTTGGAAAGCTTATGAAATTCCACGTCCAGTTCAGAGTCTCTTAGAATTGCTCAAAATCCTTGAAATGTATTAAATTCCTTGAAGTCTTTTAAATTCTTCAAAATCATTTGTAACTTCTTTAAGTCCCTTAAATTGAAGAAATTCGCGGCCCAGATATAAAATCACTGTTATTTTCCTGTTTCTTTTAGTCTAAAAATTCCTAGTTTCCCGGTATAGTGGCCACCCTGAATATGTAAACAAAAGAAAAATTCGATTTAATTCTTGAAAGTTATTAGCAAATAATATGAGTACGTTCACCTGAAAAAGGACAAGAATGTCTGTAAGGAGTTACATTCAGGAATTTATATCGACATAAATTTCTAACATTTTAAACCTAAAACGAACCCTCTAAATTCAAAAGTGAATCACTGAAGAACTTTTGAAGTTGGAACCTCGAAAAACTGCTTTTCGAGAAAAACGTGTTCAAAGTTGTCGACTGCCATAGGCGCCCGTGTTATAGTTTTTCTTTAAATGTAAAATAGAACCTATTTCCAATCTAGACATACATTGAAGTGTGACTTCTCAACGAAAACCCAAAATCGTAAATTTCGAACTTGACTCACAAAAACGCTGATAACTTTTAAAATAAAATCGACAATCTGGTCTCTTTTCAAATGTACGTACACAATATTTCTACTTATTAAAATCTAAATAAATGAATATATTATTAAAAATGCAAATAATCTCATCTGAGCAAAAAAAGGAACCTTTCTGCCAGTTTGTATTCCCACAAGCATAAAGTAGACGGTCAGCTTCTTTAAAGTCAGCTATAAATAAAAAAAGAAGTCGTATCATTTTGCATCATCGAGATTTTCACCAAATTTATCTTTTCTTCCTCCCCTAGCCGAAAGTACAACTTCCAGGCCTCATTTCAGTCCGGGAACAGTGGCTTTTGTGGTCTGCTAGAGTTAAGATGCGCTCTGATTGGCTGTCAGATTTTCGTGGCTCGCTGACGTAGAACGCACAGCGCATGTTGTCTTCCCAACGGAGAAATGCTGCCATTGGTCACAATTTGGCACACGATTTAAAATTGAATTACTTTATTTCGATTTTGAATCGCCCGCCAGATTGCAGCCAATTGCAGAATTTCTCCAGCAGAGCAGGCTGCCCATTTTGACTGTACTGCAGCCGCTGACATAGTTGGTTATACTGTTGGTAGCATTAATAGAAAGTATCGCGTATTGTACATGAATCAAAGTTAGGATAAGGAAAAGATCAAGTTTGTAATGATTATTAACTTGTAATAAAGTTTAACTTTTAATTTCATTTAACTTTTCAACTTTTCATTTATATTTTTAATTATAGAGGGTTTTTAATGTTTTTTTAGTGTTTCTGATACGAGTTTTGATACTTATTTTTGGTGCCCGCCCCGACCAGCAAAACCTCGGCTTCGCCTTGGTTTTGCAAAAGTCGGGCGGGCAAATTCAGCTAAGCTTACCGACAGAGCAGCAACGAAAGCAAAACCAGATGGTGCCACACGAAGTGTCCAGGAGATATATTCTAGCACGAGCTAGCAGTCCACAACGCATTTTATGGCATTTTATATAATTATTAAACAAACTTTCGACAGGGGATGAAGAAAAATAGCGTACGACACATGGCCAGAAATATTGGATGCCCTGGCGTGTGTGATACGAAGGCCTCGGCTTCGCCTCGGCCTTCATATCACACACGCCCGGAAATCCAACTTTCTGGCATTGGGTCGTAATATACTATGAAAGCTTAAACAATTTTTAAGTTAAACTGAACTCAACCTTAGTTTAACTTAAGTTGAAAAATTGACTTCTTTAAAACCAGCAATACCTGGTGAGCCTCTTCGATATACACCGTTTTAGATGTCGAGAGATCTTCGGTGGTATTTAGAGTTTGCAGAATGATTGCTGAGTCCGAGTGATCAGTCAGAACATCTTTAAAAGACTCGAGTTTTTGTAGCTCTAGAATAAGTGTATTGAAATCATAATTTTTAAATTTATTACATCTGGCGTCCATCATTTTTGTTTTCATTCCATCATACGAAAGCTGAATATTATATCTAAAACATAGAAACAGTATGTATGTAGAGATACTTATAATGGAGCCATTTTTAAACTCATTAGAGTGAAATTTTATTTATTTTATAAGTTGATAGAATATAATAATACATTTATTATAACATAATATATTATAACATAATATATTTATTAATTATAATACAAATTTTAATAAAATTTGTTTCATAAATATGAGTGAACAATCTTTATAGGAAACAGGACACTATATCTTTGAAAATTCTTCAATTTTCTGACAATATGAGTTTTTAGACGAATAAAATCAAAATTCAAACTTTTAACATTTTTGATGCCGAGAAAGAATTCTAAGAAATATGAAATTGTAATTGACTCAATTTTGATAAAAAGTGATGATAAAACACTCTAAACTGAGCCCACGTATTGAAACATATTTGAACTTAATAAATAATATATGTGTACGTTCAAATGATAAGGGCCCAGGTTGTCGGTATATTTACAGGCAGAGATGAGAACTTCTCGAATTTCCCTTGATATGGTCTGTTTTTGATATATATTTTTGTAGCTGAAAAGATTGGATTTTCAATTTCTTAATTTAATCTTGTCCTGACTTGAATATGGAAGCAAGAGCGAGCAAGATTCTTGATGACGTTTTAAGTTTAACATTTCGTGTAAATATCAAAAGGAAATTGAGGAGAATTTTGAAAATAATATGGAAATGGAATGAAATCAAGACCGAAAAAAAAAAATTTTGGAAGCTTCGAGCTAACAACAATGCTTACAACTCCTAAAAGAAAATCGATAAACTGGACCTTTTTTACTTGGACGTAAACATATGTAAATATACCGGCTATTCAGATCTTCTACGATTGTCTTGCAACTAATGTCTGTTTCTTCAGATAATTTAATAGCTTCTTTTCTGGCCAGAAACTTTGTTTTGTACAAAGGATCTTCTCTGTTATTGCATTCGTGTTTCCCAGTAGCTTCAAATTTATTATCGTCCACAAAAAATAGTTTGAATCGACAATTTTCCCGTCTAAAAGCGCAATATAAGATTTGAGGATTGTCTGGTGATTCGTACAATATGTAGTTTTGACAAAGCCATTTTGTGCCTTCGAGATGTTCTGCCTGAAGAAAAGATGCAGAAAAAAAATGTATATCTTCCGCGAATAGAGACCATACTTTATGTAACAAAGCATGATTTCCAAGTTTAAAAAAAATATTATACGTAAAGCGTAAACATGAACGTAAAAATCCTTAAGGGGTTAGGCCACTCTAGAATTTTCGAAAAATTCAGAGCATGTCCTTAAAACGGACCGTTATTGACTCTTTTTATATTGCAAAATTAAAAAAAAGTTTCATCTTGCTAAATGCGATCAAAAAGTATCACATGCCCTTAAAAAGATCTAAATAATGAGAATGCGTTTCTTAAGGTCGATAAAGCCTTCAGTAAATTACTTAAAATACCGTAAGCAGATTTTCTTTTTGTTTCGCATCGTTTCAAAAGATCAAATTGAATTATTGCTTCCTCATAGAGGAAAGCTTTGTAGTGGTGACAAAAATCCAGTTTCTAAAAAAAGGATTTTTTGAACATATTTTAAGTGGAATATATCTAATATGTCCTGAAAAATTGTCCGTGTGTGTGTGTGTGTGTCACGCTTATAACGATCCTGCAATATCTTTAGAACGCGTATAGATAAATTGATGAAATTTGGCATATTTATTCCACTATTTACCAAGTTGAATTTTTTTATAATGATTTACCAAAATATTAAATTTTACAAGTTTCGTGTACTTTTATAATTATCGTAAATTTCATTTTTTCACTATGACTTCTCAAATATTATTGATATTGCAATATGAACTATTATGACGCTTCCGTGGACTAAAGTGAATTAAAATGAAAAAATTAAGTAATAGAAAAATATTCTGACTAAAGACTGTTGATCCAACTTATTTGTACGACCGCTTTAGTTTGTGCATGAAAATATTAAAGCTAAGAACAATTTTTAATTGAAAGTTTTCAAAACATTAATATAACTTCAAATACCTCAACCAAATTCGGCATGCCTTGTTCGTGTATGCGTAAGTGAAATCACAACTGTAAAAAATAGTGAAAATCAATATTTAAAATTTTTATTAGTAAGAAAATTCTAGCAAAATATAATACACTATTTTTATTCATTCAAAAGGTTGATTTAAATCTTTTTGCACGTTATTCAAAATAATTTAATATAAAAAGCACTTTAATTTGATGAAAAAATAGAAATGTCAAAATGCATACATCCCAGGAACAAGGAACCGAATCGAAAATTTGAATCGGTCTAAAGCTTTCGTGAATCCGTATTCTTAAATAATAGGGAATAGGATGTGACTCGTTGGAGCGGTCAAAAAGTCAATAAATAAGAATCAAAAATTGCAAAAATAAATTATGATATAGAATGAAATATCACGAGTGAGATAAAATTGAATATAGTGCATACCTTCTTACAAAGCTAACGAAGCGAGGAAACTTCAAATCAATTTGAGCAACAGCAATTCAGAGGGAATTTCCAGTAACTCTCAAAACCTCCTTCATAAGATAACGGCAGTAACGAAGCAATAACTAAAGCAGCAAACGAACAGAAACCATCAACTACGTTGTGGCAACGACTTAAATAAAATTGAACCTCCGGCGACCAGAAGGGGATACGCGTGGATTCAGCCTGATAAGTATATTGTCCTGAAAGTTAATTTAAAAAGTTTTTCGATTTTTAATTTTAAATACTTGTAGAGAATTTCAAGGCGCACTTTTTTTTCCTCTTGCAAAAATTTAAAGGTTTTGTAGTTTTTAAACTAATTGATAAAAAGTAAATTTTTTGATAAAAAAAAATTTCAATCTTTTTTCACTTCGACTGGCGATAGTTTAGCCAATTTTCAGAATTTTTTGATTTGATCAATACTAAACAACGTGTTTAAGTCTTCTGAAACCATCTAAGGAAGAAAAATGAAAATTTTATTATAAACAAAAAAGTTGTTAATTTTATTTTTGAGACTTGGCAAAAATCATGCATTTCAATCTTCAAGCGCTTCGTTTATCGAGCGAATTTTAAGCTACGGAAAACTTCCCGTGATTAAGTTGTTTATTAAGGTTCAAAGAATTTTTCTGCAAAATTTTAGCTCAATTAGATTAATGGTTACAAATTGGTGAATATTTTAAAATCTAATCCGACTTGACCTTCATTTCGTCCCGTCCGCTGCAACGTATTTCCTAGCCGAGAAAGCACGTGGTTAGGGCAGCGTCAACATTGACGCTCAGATTTTAAAACATTCACCAATTTTTAACCATTAATCTAATTGAGCTAACATTCTGCAGAAAACTTCTTTGAACCTTAGTGAACAACTTCCTCACGCGAAGTTTTCCGTAGCTTAAAATTCGCTTGATAAACGAAGCGCTTGAAGGTTGAAATTCACGATTTTTGCCAAGTTTAAAAAAAAAATTAACAACTTTTTTGTTTATAACAATATTTTCATTTTTCTTGCTTAGATGGTTTCAGAAGACTTAAACACATCGTTTAGTATTGATCATATCAAAAAATTCTGAAAATTGGCTAAACTATTGCGAGTTGAAGTGAAAAAAGATTGAAATTTTTCGTTTTCAAAAAATCCATTTTTTATCAATTACTTCGAAAACTACAAAACCTTTAAATTTTTGCAAGAGGAAAAAAATGCGCCTTGAAATTTTCTACAAGTATAAGTCTTTAAAATTAAAAATCGAACGACTTTTTAAATTAACTTTCAGGACAATAATATTTCTCAGGCTGAATCTACGTGTATCCCCTTTTGGTCGTCGGAGGTTCAATTTCAGCTATTTGTAGGATTATAATATCCGTTTGAAATTATTTGAAGAAATTTCAAAGTATTTTTAGGGAATATATAAAAGAAATGAAGACTTCATGATATTTCAAAATCTTTTTAAATATTTACAGAAATTCCATCAATCCTTTCTTAAAAAAGACATGAACTTTCGAGTGTCTGCATTTTATTTGTGATCTGATTGGTTGAGAGATGGTCACGTGGGATCGTCACAAGTACGCAAGTGCGTTGTCGTTTGAAGTAATTATGGGCGCGCAAAGCGCCAGACAAAAAGCCATTTCGTAAATTAGATTTTGAGGCAGCAAAAATACATGGTTTTAAGAGTTTTAACTTAATACATGGTTTTAATTTTTTATCGAAAAAAATTAATTTTTTTTGGCTAAAATGGAAAAGTTTCGGCTAACCTAACCTAAAGCCTAACCCTAGCCGAAACTTGTCCATTTTAGCCAAACAAATCGATAAATACTTCACTGCCAAACAGCAGTGAAAAAATGACTTTTCGTCCGACGTTCCAACAGCCATAAAAATTACGTTATTTATATTTTTATTAAGGCCATGTATTACTTACCCAATTCCTACCTTACCGACATTTTTTTCTCTGCAACGCTGCTTCTACATTTATTTACAATTAAAGCTAAAGCATTAATGTACGTTTATCTGGTCTTAAATTTTTGAAAAAATAAAAAAAAAATATTTTGAAAAATTTTTTTTTTTTTATAAATGTAAATATTTAGAACCAGATAAACATACCTTAATACTTTAGCTTTAATTTTAGAAATTTTCAATTTGATATCTCAATAAATGTAGAGGCAGCGTTGCAGAGAAAAAAATGTTGGTAAGGTAGGGATCGGGTAAGTAATAGTTTTTTTAAGCTTAACAGCGAATTACGATTAAAAACTAGGTAATTGATATTTTTATTAAAAGAAAATTAATTTTTAATATATAATCTTGGGATTATATGTACAAAGTTTTCAACGAATTTTAATCAGCCCTGTGCATCTTTTCACATTTAAGAGTTAAAACTTATCCCCGTTGATGTCACGAGGTGGTTAATTCCATTTCGCTCCAGCGCGAGCGTGGCGCTGATTGACATATCACTCACGGTTTTTCCCAGCCCTATGCATCGCCCCCACTCTTTCTGTTAATTTAGCATCCGGAGGGGTATCATTAGTGTTCGAAAATGCTCGAGCATTTATGTTTTGTCCTTCTCTTTCCTATAGCGACGTCTTCTTCTAGACAAAGATGGCGCTATAGGAAAGAAAAGGACAAAACATAAATGCTCGAGCATTTTCGAACACTAGGTATCATAGTTCGGACTACCTGATCGGTGCGCCATCTATTGGATTTTTAGTCGAATTGAATAAATTGAATTGTTATGTACAGCAAAAATACTAAAATTCATGAATAACTTAATACTTTTTATGTTTTTTCTTTTATATTCATAAAAAGTATCAAGTTATTAATGAATTTTAGTATTTTTGCTGTACATAACAATTCAATTTATTCAATTCGACTAAAAATTCAATAGATGGTGCTCCGATCAGGTAGTCCGAACTATAATACTCCTCCGGATGCCAAATTAACAACTACCACATACACATACACGAGCGATGCATAGGGCTGGTTTTTCCATTGCAAGCAATGGGACTTAATTAGTTTTTTTTAAAGTTTTTACGTAAAAAAAAAAGGATTTTTCAGCATAAAAACTTATTGATATTAAAACAATATTAATAATACAATATTTCAAAATAATTTTGCTAAAGTTTTATATGTATTACAAAGGAAAAATGTGAATAAAAAAATACTGGTAAATAAAATAAAATAAAAAGTTAAATAAGTTGAAAGTTAAAATTAATTTCGTCACAAAATAGTAAACAATATAATAAAAAGAGAATTTCCTATACAATTTTTAATTATATATATATATTTTTTTAATTTAATATACTAATTAGCATTTGATTAACTGTTATAATAATCTGTGAACATTATTTAAATAAATAAAATATTTATTTCTCTTAATAGATGCATTATTTTTTGCTCATTAAATAACTTATATGTTTCAAAAATGCGACTTCATAGATTATTATAACAGTTAATCAAATGCTCATAAGTATATAAAATTAATATATATATATGACTGTATAGGAAATTCTCTTTTTATTACACGAGACCGAACGCGCGCTTCCGCGCGCGGGTTGACTTTATTTT
>CAJFCP010024458.1:28402-42872 GCA_904066005.1 Synergus itoensis | reverse complement strand
ATAGCCTTTACAAATACTTTATTCCAAAATACAGAAAATATCTACAATGTCCTCAAGGTCTTCGAAATTCACCTCGATCGCTAAACGGAATAGACGTGCTACTGACTCCATAGACGTCATCAGAACCTTTCATCAAAAAGTACTTAGCGCTTTTACAGAGATCCACATATTCTGAGAGTTTGGCCCTCACGTTTTGTTCAAGGTCACAAAACGACTCATCAATTTCTGCCCTTCCAGAACAAACTTGATTCTTGCCCCTAGTCCTCAACATCTCCTTTGTTAACAGTTGACTCAATTCTTTCCCAATAGCCGTCACTTGAGAACCTCTTTTGTAGTCCCTTCCACCATTTTCCTTATCACTGTCATGACAACTGAAGCTCTTAAAACTTCTTTTCCTCAAATCCTTCTCATGTCTTCTCCCCAAGTGAGAGGAAGTTATCACATCACCAGGAAAAGTGTTCTTCCTCTCTTTCGTGTTGCTCATATTATCCTCTTTTCTAATTCCTAATTTATTTGAACCAATCGAATCAGAAAAACATCCAAACTCGAAATAATTCTTCTCACATCTTTCATCCTTTCCTTTAGATGTTCTTACATCATCTCTAGGAGTCTTAGAATCTCTTCCTTTAGACATCTTTATCTCATTTCTTTTGGATGTCTTTAAATCTTTCCCCTTGGACATTCTTCCTCTCTTCCTGATTAAGAAACAATCCTCGTCCCCTCCAAATTCCCAACCACTTCCAATTCTGATCGGACATTCATAAAGCTTGTCACTTCCTCCTGCCATTCTCTCCTTCCTGTAACAATTGTCCGAAGATGATTTAGATGATGATGATGATTTAGGTTCCGGGGATTCTGAGCAATTTCTCTGACCTGGTGAATAACATCTCTTTTCACTAGATGCACTGACATAGTATCTTTGACTAGAAACAAAGGTCTTTGAACCATCACTACTATCTCGGTCCAACAAGATTCTGCAGAGCTTCGTTTGGATTAGGTACTTAATCCTCTTGATCGATTTATTGGAAAAAGGATCACAAATAGCATTCATTATATTTTGTGCTCTAGTCTTGTTTGATGCTGTCCACGAGTCACCAATTCCACTCATCTTATGTCTTCTGTCATAAGATCTCTTCGGAACAGCAGACACGTCAGAATTGTTTTCTGATCTTAAATGGAATTTTGGGTTCTTCTCGCGTTTGCAGCACCCAGATAAATTGTTTCTTGCTTGAAAATTGTTTGTTGGCTTACAAGTTGGTCGACAAGTATTTATTGGTTTACAAGTTGGTTGACAAGTGTTTGTTGTCTTACAAGTTGGTTGACAAGTGTTTATTGGCTCACAAGTTGGTTGACAAGTATTTATTGCCTTGCAAGTTAGTTGACAAGTTTTTGTTGATTTACAAGTTGGTTGACAAGTTTTTGTTGGCTTCCAAGTTGGCTGATAAGTATTTGCTTCCTGACACATGTTTCTCATTTGCAAAACACCTTTCAAGGGTTTCTTCAACCTTTCAAAATCCTCTTCGAAAATAGTTATATCAAAAACAGATATTATCTTCGTGACGTTAGTTTCCAACGAAATGACGGAATCCTTAGGAATCAAATCGATGTTGACACATTTTGTTGAAGCTTTTCTCCAATCAAGATTGAGTGCTTTTGGTGAAGTTTCTCTTGTTTCCTTTATATCAATATTAATTCCCTTTGATATCATCTTCCGCTCTGCGGTTTGCACTGACACTGTACGAAAATTAGACATGTTTTTTCTCTCTGTAAATATAGGTGACACCTTCTCTCGAATTTGAGATTTTACATGACAACTTGATGACAGTTTCAAATCCAAGGAATGATGATTCGATGATTGAGGTGACAAACCTAAGGGAACCTGTAAGATTATTCGAATTATTTACTTTATATAGGAAGACAATTCTGTATCTATATTTTAATAGTTAAGGGTATTTGACCTAATTTAAAAATTCGAGTTCTTCAGTTTATTTATCGAATATTATAATTAGATATTTTTTCCCTCCGTATTGATTCGAATCAATCGGAGATTTTAATCCGAACGAATACGAAGCACACACGAATAAATTTTTAATTCGAATCAATGCGAATGAATTCGAAACATATCCGAATGAATTTTTTAATCGAATTAATACGAAATTTCAATACGAATGAATCAGAAACTCATCCGAAATAAAATTTTAATCCAAATCAATCCGAATAAATCCAAAATTCAGCTAAACCAATTTTTCAATCCGCATCAATACCAAATTTCAAACCGAATTCATCCGAACTTTCGGATTAGGACGAATTAATTCGGATAAGAATTATGATTTTGACTTAAGATTGATTTGGGTGGAAATTTTTATTTTGACTTCAGATTGACTCGGATTGATTCTGATAGAAAAATTTTATTTGGTTTCGGATTGACGCGGACAATTTCGAATAGAAATTATGTTTTACCTTCGGAGTGGATCGGAACGATCCGGATAAAAATTTTATTTTGAATACGATTAAATCGGATTAATTCGGACAAAAATATTTTTGTGGACCTTAGATTCGATGACATTGATTCGGGTAACGATTTAGGTTGCTTCGACATCATATTGGGTCGGATTGATTCGGATAGGAATTTTTGAATTTTTTTGGGGCTGGAGCGGATTGATTCAATTAGAACTTTGGGTTTGTCTTCAGACTGGTTCGGATTCATTGTGATAATAATTTTTTATTGGACTGCGGATTGACTCGGATTGATTCGGATGAAAATTTTAGTTTTGACTTCGGTTTGGCTCAGATTGATTAGGATAGAATTTTTTATTTGACTTTGGATTAGATCAGATTGATTCGGATAGAAATATATAGGCGCAGCTCAGATTGAATCGGATTGAATTCGATAGGAACTTAGGTTTAAATTTTGTTTGAGGCGGATTGATTCGGATAGGAATTTTTGTCTTTTCTTCGGATTCATTCGAATAAGAATTTTGTGGTTGACTTAAGATATATTCGGATTAATTCAGATAAGAATTTTGGATTTGACTTGGAATTGATTCGGATAGAAAAATTTTATTTAATTTCGTATTGACGAGGATAGATTCGGATAGGAATGTTGCTTTTAACTTCAGAATAGATCGGACTGATTTGTATAGGAATTTTCTTTATGACTTCGGATAATCCAATTAATTCGGATAGAAATCTTTAGGCGTATCTCAGAATGGATCAGATTAATTCAGATAGGAATTTAGGTTGTTTTGACTTTGGTGTGAATCGGTTTGAATCGGATAGGAATTTTAATTTTGAATTCTGATAAGATCGGATTAATTTGGATAGAAATTTTAAGGTAGACCTTAGATTTGATAGGATAAATTCGGACAATAATTTAGGTTTTTTTGTCATTTACTGGGTCGGATTGATTCGGAAAGGAATTTGTTTTGACTTTTAATTGACTCGGATTAATTCGGATGAGAATTTTTGTTTTTTCATAGAATTGAAACAGATTAATTCGAATAGAAATTTTGGGTTTTTCCTCGGACTGTTTCGGATATATTGTGATAGGAATTTTTTATTGGACTGCAGATTGGCTCGAATTTATTCTAATAGGAATTGTTTAATAGACTTCGAATTAAATCAGATTGATTCGGATAGAAATATTGAGACGCAACTCAGATTGATTTCGGATAAACTCGGATTCATTTGGATAAGAATTTTGGTTTTAACTTCAGATTGGCTTGGATTAATTCGTATAGGAATTTTGGTTTCTACTTCGGAGTGGATCGAATTAATTCGTTAAAAATGAAGAATCCTATCCGAATGAATCCCAGCCTGTACGTGGTCGCCCTGCAGTTTTCTATCATAAAATTTGTTCAGAGGAGCTTCGGATTCATTCAGATGGAAAATTCGGATCGATTCGCATTGAAAGTTGGTTGGAATTAAATCCGGATTGAATCGGATTTAAAGTCTGTTTAGATTGAAAATATTTTGTTAATTACCTGCAGATTCATTCGGATTAGCAATCGGTTCGGATTAGCTTCGAACTCACTCGAATTAAAAATTTTGTTTGGCTTAGCCTTGAATTCGAATTGCAAAGTTTGTTCTTATTAACTCGGATTCTTCCGGATATACCAATTGCCTTACAAACCTTTTCAGA
Source organism: Synergus itoensis (assembly GCA_904066005.1). NCBI lineage: Eukaryota > Metazoa > Arthropoda > Insecta > Hymenoptera > Cynipidae > Synergus > Synergus itoensis. The sequence continues at coordinate 38,731 of CAJFCP010024458.1, read as the reverse complement.
AATGAATTGACGACAAGGACAGTTGAAGTCACACTGATCAATCCCCTCTTCAGAGTCAGTTACAATAATATATGTTCTTTGGGGAACCTTCTCCTGATTCCTTTGATAAAAATTTATTAGGCTATTCTCGTCTTTATCCTTAACAAAAGTTTTCGAACAAACAGATTTGCGAATTTTTGGAAATTCTACATCAGCTTTTTTTATTTCTGAATTTCTCGGCTGTGGATTTGGACGTGTGATAAAATTTCGCTTCGCTGCTTTTGGAACCTTCTCCTCTCTTTTTGGAACAGTTGCACCTGATCTGTTAGAAGGTTTACCAAAGGTAAGGTTACAACTTTTGCTGGAAATTTCTGCCTTCACTAGATGATCAGATTTCTTTAGTTGACTACTTCTAGAAAATTCCGAAATTCTTTCCGGTTTTGCGATTCTCTTCTTTGAAGTTGAGACACCAACAGATTTCAATTTCTCAGTTGACTGCAAACGGTTTTTGGATTTCATTGATGATGAGGATATTTGAAAACCAGAAACTGATGGTTTTTCCTTCACTAAGAGAGGTATTTTTGAAAAATTAGATCTACTTTCTTTAAGAACTGCTTCCTTTTCCAAATTTAAATCCACAGTTGAAACCTGAGAAAGTTTCTTACGACTAGAAATTGGTATTGGAATTTGAGACTTTGCCTCATTCGGAACTTTTCCAGACTTCGGAAGTTCTTGAGAATCAGGAACAATTTCGGAATCGTTTTTTTCGTTTTTCAGAAGGTCTCGATCTTCCTTTGCTAAAAAAACCCTTTCTGAAACATCTGCTTCTGTCGGATCAGGAAATATTGTTTCTGATACTTTCACTTCTTCCAAATTAGAAGATGTGGTTGTTGGTTTTTTTGAATCTGGTTCTCCAATTTCTTCAAGATTACCTAATTCTCTTTTCCGAGAATCAATTCTTTCCACTTCCTCTTTCGTCAAAACTGGTTCCACTTCTTTTAAAACTGTTTTTTTAAAACAATCCGTAACGTCTCGAAGCTTCATTTCGATTGTGAAGAAACTGCTTCTAGAACAGGTTGAAACTTGTCCACAAGAACAGGTGAATTTTGGTGTCTGAAAATTGTTCGAGTCGTTTTCTGTCTCTAGAGTTATCTTCGAATTTGTTTCTTCTCTGAAAACTGTTTCTGGATTTGGGATATTATCAATATTATCGATTTCTTTTCTATCAATTTCATCATTTTCCTCTTCTTTTTCCTGAACATCAGACAGGTGACTTTCATAATAATTCGATCTGGAGATTTCTGAACGACTTGATTCTTCAAAATCATTTTGATCTGGTATTTCTTTTCTTGGAGACATTTTTAGATTCTCTTTCGTCAACGACTTCCTGAAACTGGTCTGATTTTTGAAAACACTTCGACAAGTAGCTACTCTTGCAGAAAAGAGACAAGGTTTCGATCCAGAAGATTGACATTGAATAGATTTCAGTTTGAAGCTAACGTAGCCAGGACGAATTTCGCAAACCATGTACAAGTTTTTGATTGTTTCTTCTAGAAAATATTGTCAGTTCTAATTAGTAATAGTAATTATTCTTTGAATATAGTTATTTGTAATATAAGTACGCACGATTATCACACGCTATTTTTTGCAACAACTGCCCAAGAAAGTTGCTTGTTTCAAGTTATTAAAAACTTGATTTTGATGATTATTAAAAACGTGGTTTCCGGGAAGTTCGGTTTGGGTTTGGGGTAAAATCGGGATTTCGGGTCGATTCGGGTTTTTGAGACTTTTGAAACGTGTTGTGACTTACATCGATTCAGGGTTTCGAAATTTTCAGTATGATTCGGTTTTCCGGGCCAAGCCGGGTTTTGATAATATTTATATCGGGTCGAGGTTTAAGTCGATTCGGATTTACGGTTCAAATTGGGGTTTCGAATCGGTTCAGGATCTTGGACATTCAGATCGGGTCGAAATTTATATCAATTCAGGTTTTCGGGATTTTGAGGTCGATTCGTGTTTTCGGGATTTTTTCGGGTCAAGACAGGTTTCCCGGACCTTCGGGTCGAGATTTGGGACAGTTCGGTGTTTTCGATGTTTAGTTCGGGTAGAAATCCGAATTCGGGTTAGTTCTGGTTTTCGAGGCAAGTCGGGATTTTAGGTCATTCCAGGTTGGGTTTTGGATTGGTTCGGGTTCTCGGGTCAAGTTGGTATTTTAGGTCAGTTCGGGTTTTCGGAAATGAATTTTGAACAGTTCGGGTTTTCGGGTGAAGTAGTGGTTTTACAATATTCTTGTGTCGATATTTTGGTCCATTCAAATGCTAAGGTTTAGTAGGTGTTTCGGGACGTTCGAGTCGGTTCGGGTTTTCGGGTCAAGTCGGGTTTTCAGGTCAAGTTGGTTTTTAGGGTTGACTCGGAATTTTAGGGAGTATGGATAGGATAGAGATTTATATCAGTTCGGGTTTATATATGGATAGGATAGAGATTTATACCAGTTCGGGTTTTCTAAAGTACGCTTGCGCAAATCTCATTTCCGCACAGTGTACAGGAATACCTAAGTAATTTTCTACATTATTTATAGGCACGTTATAACCAACTTTCGAGGTGGGTGTTGCAAAAAAATATTTAAAGGCGTTTGGATCTGTTAAAGATCAGGAAATTTCACAACTACATATTAAAGTTTTCATTAATGCGAGAGGGACTAGGAGAATAATATCTCTGGACTCACTGTTTAAGATAAATTGATTAACTGCTGTATTTTACGACTTAGAGTTACATTAGAAATACTTATACACACTGTATAATTAATAATAAACGCACGTAATAAAGACGCTCGGTTTTCGCACTATTTTCGGTTCACGAAAATCAATCAAATCAACATTATCGCAATTCGCACGTATCTATGTTATCACTCGATCGCTAAGAATAGAATAGAATAATCACATACGACTCTCCTTCAATTCTCTCTCTGGTTCGTCACTTTGATTTAACAATTAAAGCCCTCTGTGATTAATTGTGCGAATATTTAAATTAAAATATTTCTATAACAGATCCATATTCTAACATCAAAATTAAATTTACCTATTTTACGCAACTAAAATTTGAATAAATATATAAGTGTAATATTTTTTAACTGAAATAATGAACCTACTATTTGTTCTGCTCAAGACATCATTCAAACAAGAGCAGATACTGTGAAGAACCTCTTCAAACTTTTTTCTAATTGGCGCCAAACAAGAGTGTGGAAGGCTTTTATCGACCTTGAAGATTTTTTTTATCAGGTCCTCAGACTTACAAGGTAGCTTTAGTCTTCTAAATTTTTTTGGCCTTACTACATCAACACATCCACAGTCAGCAAAGTGAACTTTCAAAATACTGAGTCGCAAGTGTTCTGTTCTCATCTTTTTATGAGAATCAGAGACTGATGATTTTTTTTTGGAATTTTCTTGATTTGAATTAGTTCGCCTGATTTTATAGGCTGAACTGCTTTCAGTTTCGGAATTGGTTTCATTGGTTGGATCATCATCGACTCTTCTTTTCAAATTATTGCAAGGGAAATTTTCTTGGTCTTCGGTACCAACTTCTACCACGAGGTCACTCAGAGGATCATCCCTTGGAGCTTGGAAGCTAGATTTAGAAGAAATATTGAAGGATTAATTGGTTACTCCTTTTCTAAGTCATTGTATAAATCTCTCTTTTCCAAGCATCATTTTCCAATTCCCTTTTCCCACCCCTTTCTCCTACCCACTTCTCCCACCCCATTTTCCCACCATCTTTTCACACTCCCTTTTCTCAACCCCTTTTGCCAACCCCTTTTTCCAATCCATTTTCCCAACCCATTTTCCCTACCCCTTTTCCCAACTCCTTTTTACATCCCCTTTTCCGAAATTCTTTTGCCATTCTCGTTAACCACTTCTATTTCCAAATCGATTCTTCTGATCAATTTTGAAACCCGTCTGTTCTAAGCCCATTTTCCCAAACCCCTTTATTTATCCCACTTTTCCACACACTTTTCCGAAATTTCTCTTCGCGTTTCCCCTTTCCCAAAAACATTTGCCAAACTCACTTTTCCGAATTTCTTTTCCAAACTTCTTTTCCAACCTCCTTTCCCACCCCCTTTACCCAGCCCATTATCCCACTCCCCTTTCAAAAACACTTTTGCTATCCATTATCTCACCTCTAATTCCAAACTTATTTTCCAAATCCTTTTTAAACCCCCCTTTTTAAAGCCATTTCCTAAACCGGTTTATCCCAATTTTCCCACCCCCACCTCAAAACTCTTTTCCAAAGACTTCTCAAAACCCCTTTTCCCACCACTTTTTTCAAATTCCTTTTCCAATCATTTTCGCAAACTCCTTTTCTGAACCCCTGCATCAATCCTTCTTTTTCAGACAAATTTTCAAAACCCCTTTTCCTACCACTTTTTTCAAGTCACTTTTTCCCAACCTCTTTCACAAATTATTTTTCTAAATCCCTGAATCAGTCCCTCTTTTTCAGACGACTTTCGAAAACCCCTTTTCCCACCACTTTTTAAAATCATTTTTCAAAACCCTTTCCCAAATTTTTGTTTCCGAACACATTTCTCAATATCACTTTTCCGAACTTTTTTTTCAAACACTTTTTCCAATCTCCTTTTCCAACCCTTTTCTCCACCCACACTTCCCTCTCACCCCTCTTAAACCCTATTTCCCCCCCTCTTTACACACCACTTTTCTAAACTCTTTTTCAAACGACTTTTAAATCCCTTTTTCCCAACAAGTTTATTAGACCCCTTTCCAAACCCCTTTTCCAAATTCCTTTTCCCAACTTCTTTTTCAAACTCCTTTTCCCATCCTCTTTTCCAACTTTCTTGCTATTCCATTTTCTCGCCTCTAATTCCAAACACATTTTTTCAAACCATCTTTTCAGCCCTATTTTCTAAACTCCCTTATCCATCCCACTTTTTCAAACCCCTTTCCCAAACTCCTTTTCCCAATCACTTTTACCAACTTCTTTTCCCACCCCCCTTTTCCAAAACTCCATTGACATTCTCTTTTTTCACTTCCAACAGCAAACCCTTTTCATACCCCTATTCGAAATTTCTCTTTTCATCTCCTTTTCCAAACACATTTTTCAAAATCACTTTTCTGAACCTCTTTTCCGAACTACTTTTCCAGCCGCTTATACTACCACCTTTTTCCTACCCCATTTCCGATCCCCTTTTTCACCTTATTTTTCTCCTTTTCCACTTATTTTTCCCTTCCACAAATTCCTTTTTCCACCCCTTCTTAAAAACTCGTTTTTGTTCTCCATTCTTCTAATTCCTTTTCAAGGTGACTTTAAAACAACAAAAAAACATTTTCTGCAACCCGAGCTAAATCACCATACCTGTACGTTTTTGAGGTCGCTGAATCCGAATTCGGGGTCAATTTGACCCCACCTGGTCAAGATCAAGGTCAATTGAAGGTCAAAATTAAGAAAACCATTAGATCGCAGAAAACCACTTTTTTAAGACGTTTTTGAGGTCGCTGAATCTGAATCCGGAATCAGTTTAACCCCGTCAGGTCAGGATCAAAGTCATGCCACAGTAATTTTCACCCCATCAACTGATGGGGTGAAAATGATCTCATGTTCGGATATAGCGACATTAGAAAAATTTTACAGTAGTCATTTACGCCGATTCAATGGTTTTTTCTCTTCTTGAACTTTACTTGACTTTGATACTGACCTGATGAGGTCAAACTGACCCCGGATTCGGATTCAGCAACCTCATAAACGTACAGGTATTATAGTTTAGCTCGGGTTGCAGAATCATAAAATTTTAAGTAATTTTAAGGAATATAACGATATCTTGTTGAATTTTTAAAATTAATTTCACTGAATTTTTTAGGATATTGAAGAGATTTTAAGAAATTTTATAAAACTTATCAAGCTTCCCGAAATTAGACAAAGAATTCCAAGTTTTTCCATTTCAAAAACTAAAACTTCCGAATTATTTTGCATTCTTTCGAAATGCCTTAAAACATTTGAAAATCCGTTGATTTAAAATTGTATAGAATACTCTGAATCATTTTAGCAAAATAAGTGCAAAAAAAATTAATTTAATTAATTAATTTAATCTAAAAAAAAAAAATCAAGAAATTAAATCGCGCGCAATTGCTGCTCGTTAAAAAAAATGTAAAAAAACGAAGTAAATCGTTCGAGAAAATATTCGTGGTGAAGTGAATCGATGCAAATCGTCTTTATTATCACATCAACTGCAGGAGAAGCACTTACTGATTGCCGATCCAGTAATCCTTTGCACAAACAAAGTTCCAAACATTTAAATAGCCCAGACAAGTCTTCTCAATGCCAAGAGCATCCAGTTGACGACAAATTCTGTTTATCCTGTTATTCAACACCACAGAGTTGATGAAAGCAGTGAAGAGACCTTCCTTGATCAAATACTTGATTGTCCCCTTAACAGCGCCTTCCACGATCTCCGTGCCTATGTACTTTGTGCAGCCCTTGTTTGCCGGACCACTCAGTGTCGTCGCCGTGTCGATGCATTTCTTCAAGCAAGGAAATTGCTCGTAGAATCGATCAGCATCTTCACCATAAACGAATTTCTCAAGCAAAGCGTAAATTCTGCGCTCTAGGGTGGAAACGAAGAACGGCCTGATCTTGTCAATGTAGGTATCGCATTTCTTCAGGCTGATTCCTTCGATTCCAATCAAAATGCAATCACAGGTTTTAATCTAAAAAAAAAGCATTTTAAATAGATAGAAACAGATAAATATTATTTACCCCTTTCTATCTCTTGTCTATTTCAACCTACATGTATCTCTTTCTATATTCATCTCAATCCACATCAACGCCCAATTCTCAATTCCCACCTCTCTATTTCAAACTCCACTTCTGTATTCCTTCCTATATATCATCTATTCTTATATATCCTGTTCTATCTCCTTATCAATTTCAATTTTCTCCTATCTCTTTCAATTCCCAGTTCTATTATATCACTTTATAACTCTCACCTATGTTCGTATATCTTTTTCTATCTCTTTGTTAATCCCAACGCTGCTATTTCTATCCTCCTCAATTCTCTATTCGTTCCTATTTCTCGCCTATTATTGTCTATCCCTTTTTATCTCCTTGTCAATCTTAATTTGCTCCTATCTCTTTCAATCCCCACTTCTCTAATTCTTCCTATCTCTCTCCTATTCTCGTCTATGCCTTTCTATCTTCTTGTCAATCAAACTTCGCTTTTATCTTTTTAAGTCCCCAATTCTCTATCTCTTTCTATCTCCATTTCAATCCATATCAACGTCTATCTCTTTCAATCCGCATTTCTCTATCTCTTTCTATTTCTCGCCTATTTTCGACTATATCTTTCTATCTCAATCTGAATTAAAATTACTCCTATTTCTCTCATTCTTCACTTCTCTATCCCTTTGTATCCTTCGCCTATTCCTGTTTATCTGTTTTTGTCTCCTTGTCAATCACAGTTAGATCCTATCTCTTTCAATCCCCACTTTTGTATTCCTTCCATTCTTGTCTATCCCTTTTTACCTTCTTATCAATTTCAATTCTCTCCTATCTCCTTTAATCTCCGCTTCCATTATATCACTTTCTATCTCTCGCCTATATTTTTACAGTAGCGCTCAAAAGTATTTTGTAGATTGTTTAATGTTGGAGCATTTTGAAAATAGTATTATCGAGTATATAATTTTTGTAAGACTATAAAATATACCTTGCAAGTAATAAACATTTTCATTTTCATGCTAATATATGTTACTTTTCTTCACTTGTATATATTTTTCAATTTTGTACTGAATTTCTAAAAAATAAATTAATTACGTGTCTACAAAATACTTTTGAGCGCTACTGTACCTCTTTTTGTTCCCTTGTAAATCACAGTTCGCCCCTATCTCTTTCAACCCCCTTCTCTTTCTCTTTCTATCTCTGTATATACCTATCTATTACTTTCTAACTCTTCGTCAATCTCAATGCGCTTCTATCTTTTTCAGTCTCAGTTTTCTATATGCTCTTTCAATATCCATTTCAATCCATATCCACGCCTATCTCTTTCAATCCGCATTTCTCTACCTCTTTCAATCTATTATCTAACCTCGCCTATATCTTTCTATCTCCTTTTCAATCAAAATTTGCTTTATCTTTTTGAATCCGCGCTCCTTTATCTCTATTTATCTCTCGCCTATTACAGACTACCTCTTTCTATCGTATCTCTTTCAATCCCCACTTCTCTATCCCTTTCTATCCCTTTCTCGCCTATTCCTGTCTATCTCTTTCTATCTCCTTGTCAATCACAATTCGCTCCTACCTCTTTCAATCCCCACTTCTCTATTCCTTCCTATCTCTCACCAATTCTAGTCTATCCTTTTCTATATGTCTTTACTGATCTCAATTCACTCCTATCTCTTTCAATCCTTATTTCTCCATTCCTTAATATTTCTCGTCTATTCTCGTCTATACCTTTCTATCTGATTGTCAATCTCAATATAAATCTTGTATAATAAGTGTCTTTAAATAAATATTGTAATGGGATCTTATGAAGGTCACATGGGGTCTTATTCGAGCGATTTTTTAAAGATTTTGAGGACTTTTAAAGGATTTCGTTAACCCTTCAGAGATTTTCTAAAAAGTTTAAGGAATTCAAATAATATTAAGATTTTTTTTTTTACAAAAAGAAATAATTCAAAGGAATTCAAAGGAATTTAATGAAATTGAAAGAAATTGAATAGAATTAAAATGAGTTGATTTTAATGCAAAAGACTGGAAAGGAATTAAAAGGAATTCAAACTTATTTTTAGGATATTTATGGAATTTTATAGAATTTATCGAAATTAAATGGAATAAATATTGATTGGTTTTAATTTAAACGAATTCAGAGTAATTGAGTGGAATTTGGAAAGTAAAGAAATTCGATGGAATTCAAAAGAATTGATAGGAAAAAGATTTAATTCACATGAATTGAATAGAATTTAAATGAATTTAATGAATTCCATGGGATTCAATGGAATTTAATATATTTCAATAGAATTTAATAAAAATTGAATGGAATTGAAAAAACTTGATTTCAATTCAAAGGAATTTAAAGAAATTCATTTGGATTTAATGAAATTTAAGGGGATTAAAAGGGAAACCATTTAATTTACAGGAATTGAATAGAATTTAAAGAAATTTAAGTAAATTTAATAGGATTCAATTGAATTTAATAGAATTTTAAAACGTTGAATGAAATTGAGGTGAATTAATTTCAATTCGAAAGAATTTTTTAAAAATTGAGTGGAGTTCAGAGGAATTGAAAGGAATTAAAAAAAATCTTAAGGATTGCAATATAATTTACAGAAATTTAATAAAAAATTTTTTAAAAATTTTGTCCAACAATAAATTATATTTTCTAAGAGAGAAATTTCAAATAAACATTTTGAAAAAGGAAAAAAAAATATTGAAGAAATTTTAAAGTATATTTTTATTATGTTTTGGTATTTGAAATTTTGGTGAATTGAAATATTCAGTAATTTGAAAATTCGAGTATTTTAAATTTTCGGAAAATTGAAATTTCGATAATTTTAAATTTCAGTAATTTTCTAGTTTCGTTAAAAAACATTTCCGGTAATAATATAAATTTCATCTTTATTATGTCTTAAGCCATTATTAGGGTTATAAATTCACAATGATTAAGATAAAGTGTTGAGGATTAGGTTAATTAGACAACTTCTTGCTTTAGGGGAAAACAGTTACCAGAAGTCCCTCTACCTCGTTAGAAGAAAGTGGCAATTTATTTTCTGTCATCTCGAGAATTTTGAGAACTTATTCCATCTTTCATTTGAGGATTTTCTGCGAGGATTTGGTATTTCCAATAACATTTGTATTTTCCTTTGACTGACATAGTCGACAATTTAAGAAATGTGAAGTTGGCAGATGACGCACAGTGGGTTAAAAAAAAATTTTGCGGACAAATTGATATTCAAAAGCTATTTCTGAACCGATTTGAACCTTTTTTTTTTTTAATTAAAGCTTATAAAATTTCGTACAAAACTGTCGATCCATATTTTGAAAAAAAAATTTCTTTTTTTTTTATTTAATAACAAAAATGAAAAAAAAAAAAAAATTTTGTTTTTTGAGTACCGAGTTACGAGAAATATTTGTATTCAATCCCAAATACCTAGAATCAATGAAGCAGCTATCTAGGAAAGTTGTCCAATAGCTTAGAAATTGTTTACAAATTTATTGAATTTGTTATAAACAAATAAGTGGGTAAAAATGGATTCATGGGTATTGACAGTGATTCGTCAATTTATTCGCACTAAATTTGAATCATTTATAGACAGAAACCGATTTTTAACTAAATTCATGAAAGACAATAAA
>CAJFCP010024458.1:10606-28002 GCA_904066005.1 Synergus itoensis | reverse complement strand
TTTTTTTTCAAAATATGGATCGACAGTTTTGTGCGAAATTTTATAAGCTTTAATTTAAAAAAAAAAAGGTTCAAATCGGTTCAGAAATAGCTTTTGAATATCAATTTGTCCGCAACATTTTTTTTTAACCCACTGTGTGACGAGCAATGACGAGAAAAGCGACAAAGCTCATTTTCAAAATAGAATATATTTAAATTTATTAAAAGTTTGACCGAAAATGTTTTTTAACGAAAGTAGAAAATTGCCAAAATTTCAATTATCGGAAAATTCAAATTCCGAAATAGTTTTAATTCTCAAAATTGATTACAAAATATTTGAAAAGAATTCGAGCGAAATGAAAAAATTACCAAAAATTTTCATTTATAAAACTTTAAATTCCCGAAAATTTCAAATTACAAAAAATTTGAATTTTCGGAAATTTGTAAAATTCAGGTATTTTATATTTTCAAGAACTTTAAATTTCTGGAATTTGAAATCTCGATAATTTTATAATTTCGTTAATAAATATTTTCAGTATATTTAAATTTAGTTAATAAACATTTTCGGTAATATTTTTTTTTATTCCGGAATGTGTTATTTTAAGAATTTACATTTTTCGGGAGTTTGAATTTTCGAGAATTATTTTGTAATTAAATTAGAATGTAAAAATTACATAGTTATTTTTTTTATTTTATTATTTTAATAATTTTTTTATTTCACTATTTATTTTATTATTTTTATTTATTTCTTTATTTCAAAAGAGATTTTCGATTTTTAAAAGGTTTTGTCGAATTTTAAAAGATTTGATTGAACTTTAAGAGATTTTAAAGAATTTATGAGACTTTAAGAGATTTTATGGGATTTGAAATATTGTCGCGTAATTTTAAGGGATTTAAAGATATTTCAGCGATTTTTAAACAATTTTGAGGAATTTTTAAGGATAACATGAAATTTTTACATTTTAAACAATTTACAAAGATTTTAATGGATTTTAAATGCTGTCATTGAATTTTAAGAAATTCCAAAGGTTTTCTAGGAATTATGTAAGATTTTCAAGAATTTTATGGGATTTTAAAGCTTTTCGTGAAATTCAAAGGACTTCAAATGATTTTGAGGAACTCAAAAAGAATTAGTGAATATTTAAAGGATATCATGGAATATCAAAAAAGAAGGGATTTCGTGCAATTTTAAGAAATTTAAAGACGTTTCTGGGAATTTCAATTTTCAAGGAGATAATTTGTAAGTAATTTGATAGATAATTTGATATTTTGTTTTTTGAGTAATTTTCGGAGATTTCGAAGACTTTCGTAAAATTTCCAAGAATATCAAAAATAGGCTTCTATAAATTTAAAAATTTTTACAAATTCTAAGTAATTTTTAATGATTTTAAAGTCTGTCCTATAATTGTAAAAGATAAGAGATAAATAAGACATTTTTGTATTTTTAAAACATTCCTTAGAATTTGAGGATATTTGAAAAAATTTCAAAGTTTTTTCTTTCAAGTTCCAAAAGATTCAAAGTTTCTTGTGGAATTTTAAATAATAATATATAATATATTTAAAATAACAACAAACAACAATAAATTAAGAAAAAGATAATTAAAAAAAAGAATAAAAAAATGTTTTTAAGTATTAAAGAGACAAATAAAATTAAAAACTTTAGGTTAACGCCTACTTATCAATAAGACAAAAAACCCAAAATCTATAAATAACAATCCCTAAAAAATTTCTCATCAAAGAAGCTATCCTCTTAAATTGTCCCTGGGGGTGTTCAGAACTTCATCATGCCAATTTTCCAGGTCTTTATCGTCCACTGAAAGGGCTTTCAGGGGTCCACCATCCCCCAAAGTGCTAAGCCTAAAGGTCAAGAATCTTTGCACCACCGGCGGCAGGTCATCTCCGGGAAATCAGAACAGATGAAAAATCAGAGATGGTGGCCCATCACGTAGGACGTATAGATCGTAGAATCGTAAATGAAACAGGTTGGGGGGTTGGGGGTTGTTACGCTACGTCTCAGCGTCACGAGTATTGATCTCCAAGCAGCGAGGCACTCGGTAGTATGTGTGTATGTACTCACTACACGAATGGGGTACCCGACTACCCGACGTCTCACCCTGAAACCCGGAAATAGAGTCATCCGGCTCCTTCTCTCTCTCCCCCCACCCCATTTCACACCCCTCTAGTGTACCAGCACCCTCCCACTCATCCTTCAATCGAGCTCCTCCATAAAACTTTTTCAGCCCTCTTCACATGCTCTTTTTCAAATTTCCCCTTTCATAGAGATCCTCTGGTGCTGTTTGCCGGCACCTGCTCTAGTTTTAGAGAAGAATTTCCCGAAGCTTAGAAAGTCTTATTGGTTTCTGAGACATGTGGATTACTGTCATTTTAAATTCGTTTTTTGATATATTGGAGTCGGTGGAATATCGACTGGGAAAATAGTTGCAGGAAGAGAGTTAAGGGGATAGAAGAGGGGAGAATGAGGGAGAGATATAGAGGGGTAAAAGAATTTATTTCAAATTTTGAATAAGATTTGGATGTTGGTGTATTAGTTGAATTGAGAGGAGTAAGTGAATTGGAGTTCGGATAATAACGAGTATTTGAGGAAACTTCATTTAGGACTCATTTCGTTAATCGATTTGACAGTTACGACCATCTGCCAGGCCACGTAACCAACACTTCAGACACTCCATCAATTAGCCTTACTCCTATCTTTAAGTAATCCTTATAACCTCCTCTTTCTTCTTCTCGCTTTCGTCCTTTCTTCCTCATTCATCCTTCGTTCTTCCCCTCCTTACTCCTTCCTTATTCATCCTTCTTCCTTTCTTCTTCCTCCTCCCTCACTCCTCCCTCCTTCATTCTTCATCCTTTTCCTTTTATCTTAACTTCTACCTCCTTTAAGCTTCCTTCTTCATCCTTCCCCCTTCCGCCGTTCTCTTCTGTCTTTCCTTCATCCTTCCTCTTTCCTCCTTCTTCTCCCTTCCTTCGTCTTCCTCTTTACTACTCTTTCTTCCTTCCATCATCCTTACCCTCCTTCCTCTTCTATCCTTCCTTCTTCGTCCTTCATCATCCCTTCTTTCCCCTTCCCTGTCATTCTTGCATCCTACATTTTTCGACCTTCCTAATTAATTCCACCTCCCTCCTTCTTTCTTCTTCCTCTTCCCTCTTTCGGCCCTCCCCCTTTCTCCTGCCCCTGTACTTCTTCCACCTTCCATCTTCATCTCTCCTTCTTCCTGTTTTGTCCTTCTTCCTTCCTCCTTCCTCCTCCCTCCTTCATCGTTTCTCCTTTCCCCTTCCCCTTTCGCACTTGCTAATTTACATCTTCCTTCCCTTCCTTACTCCTCCCACCTCCTTTATCCATCCTTTCTTTTACTTATTTCCTTCTTCATCCTTCCTCCATTTTCCATTCTCATTCAAATTTCATCCTTCGTCCTTCGCTCTTCCTCCCTTTACTCCATCCCCAGTTTTTCTTCATCCGTACTCCTTCCCCCTACCTCCTTCTAACTTCCTTCTTCACCATTTTACCTCCTTCTTCCTTCCTTCATCCTTGTCTTCCATCCTCTTCTTTTCGTCCTCCTTTGTCTTTCAGCCCTCCTCCTCCTTCCTTCATCGTTCTTCCTTAACTCTTCCTTCTTCGTCCTTAGAATCCAACATCTTTCGTCCTTCATCATTCATTTTTCCTCTTTCCTCTTTCAACCTTCTCCTCCTTACTCCTCCCTCCTTTTATTATTAATCCTTCCATCCTTATCCTTCTTTCTCCCACTTTCGGCCTTCCTCCTTTGTCTTCCCATCCTTACTCCTTCCTGTTCCACCATCATTATTCTTTCTTGCTTTTACCTCCTTTCAAGTTCTCCTTCATCCTTCCTCCTTCCTTCTTCATCCTTCTTCTTTTATCTTACCTTCTTCCCCCTTTCAACTTCCTTCATTATCCTTCCTCCCTCCGCCCCTACTATTATATCCTTCTTTCTTTGTCTTTCCTCCTTCTTTCCTTCATTCTTATCCTCCTTTCTCCTATCTCCTATCTTCCTTCTTCACCCTTCTTTCTTATCTTCTGTCCCTCCAGCTTCGTGCTTCAGCTTCTTAAACCTTTCTTCTTCCTTCTTTATGCTTTCTCCTTTCTCTCTTCTCCTTTTTGCTTCTTCTTTGATCATTTCTTTTCTTTTTCTTCTCTCTTCCTTCATCGTAGCCCTCCTTCCTCTTTTGTCCTTCCTCCTTCGTCTTTTATCATTCCACCTCCTTCCTTCATCGTTCTTCCTTACCTTTTCCTCTGTTGTCCTTGACAATCTAACATCCAACATCTTTCTCCTTCATTATTAATTGTTCCTCTTTCATCCTTTTCCTCCTTTCTTCTTCCTCCTTTTATTATTCATCCTTCCTCCTTTATCCTTACTTCCTCTTTCGGCTTTCCTCTATTATCTATTCCCTCCTTACTCCTCCCTTCTTCCATCTTCAACCTTCTTCCTTCCCTCTACCACCTTTCAAGTTCCTTCTTTCTTATCTTTTGTTCTTCCTCCTTCCTCCTTCATGGTTCGTCCTTCCTCATTCCTCCTCAATTCTTCCTTCTTCCTCCTTCACGTATCCTTTTTTCCCTTTTCCCCTCTTCCTCTCCGTCATTCCTCTTCTATCCTTTCGTCTTCTGCCTTCAACTCTTCTTCTAGCTGTTATCACACTTTACACTCTACACCCTCTTCTCATTTTCCGAGTATCATTTTTATTGACCATTACAAATTTTAACTAGAGGTTATAGCTTACATAAATTTTTTTCTAGCTACGCTGAGAGACGGACCGACGCCAAATCGTCGCATCTCGTCGATATAAGAGTTTCGCTGGCCATCGAAATAGTGAATGAGATTACATTTGAATTTCAAGCGATATACTGTAAGAAGAGAAACTTCCAAAAATTAAATAAACTGATAAATTCTCTGAGGAAATTGTTCTAACTTTTTACACTGTCTTAATTTGAGTCGATATATAGGTTATTCTAATTGTTTTTATCAGAAATTCTGAGCTTAAAGTGAGACTTTCTTTGCATTAATGAAAAAGTTCCATTGAATTATCATTGGATTATTTTTAATTGGATTTAATTTCTTTGAGTTCCATCCAATTTTTTTAAATTTCAATAAATTTTATTGAATTACACTTTATTCCTTTGAATTACATTCAGTTCCATTGAATTTCATTGAATTATAATTTGATTCTATTTAACTATATTAAATTCCTTTGAATTCTATTTAATTCTACTAAAATTCTTTTGAATTCCATTGAATCATTTTAATTTGGTGTCAATTTTCTCGAATTCCACTTTATTCCCTTAAACTCTGTTGAGTTTCATTTAATTCTTTATTCATTTTAGAACCGTTGAGTTCTATAAAATTGCAGACAAATAAATTTAATTTAACAAATTTAATAATCTATTATAATTAACTGCATTGGATTTCCATTTGATGCCATTGACTTCCTCTGGCTTCTATTCAATTCTATTTAATTTTTTTGAATTTCATTATTATCCTTTTAAATTCTAGTGATTTTTCTGAATTCCACTTAATTCTTTTGAGTTCCGTTGAGTTTCATTGAATTCCATTGAATTCTATGAAATTAAATAGAATTTCTTTTAATTCCATTTAATTGCATTCAATTCTTTTAAATTCCAGTTAATTCTATTGAATTCCACTGAATTTCTTTGTATTCTCTTCAATGTAGAATTTCACTAAATACAAAATAACTGAATTTTGTTGAATACAGTTTAATGCAATTCAATTCAATTTCATAGCATTCCGTTGATCTCTATAGAAGTATATTTAATCCTCTGTAATTCCTTTGAATTCTGACGTAACGAATTTATTTACATAAACACAACTTCCTATTACACAGTTACAAGACAAGATGTTGAAAATGAGAAAACTCATTTTGTCATCCTATCCACAAATTTATTTTCACCAAGAGCGCCTGTAATTGCATTAAGTTCACGAGTTGCGTCGTCAGCAAAATTCAGGGTCCACGAGATATGCTAATGTGTTTTGCGTTGAGTGCGGTGCAGCTAAGCTCTTCAAAGGGAGAGAATGGTAAAGGGAGAGGGTGATAAAAAACTGGCAAAACCTGCTGGGAAAATGAGGCAGATAAAATATAATGTCGAAATTGTACTAAATTAAAAGGTGAAACAGTTTTAATGAACTTTATAAATCGCATTTATTCGAATTTTGTTCAGAAAGATATTCAGAAAAATCTTTCGGAATTCAGAGGAATTGAATAGAATTAAAAGGAAATTAATTCGATTCAATGGAATGAGAGTTCCATTAAATTCATTTTAATTCAATTAAATTTCTCTCAATTCCATGCAATTCGGCTGAATTCAAGGATATTTAAAGAAATTCAAAACAATATTTCATAATTCAGAAGAATTTAATGGAAATGAATGGAATTCTGAGGAATTTAAGGTGATTGAATAGACTTGAATATAATTTAACGGAATTCAATCGGATTCATAAGAATTTATTGAAATTCACCACAATTGCATGAAATTTTGAGAAATTGAATGCAAGTTAGGGGAACTGAATGGAAATCCATGGAATTCAACGAAATTAAATGAAATTTTAAGGAATTGAATGGAATTCATAGAAAGAATTGAATTAAAATTAATTTTATGAATTTTTCCGCAATTTAAAGACATTTTGATAGACATAATTGCATTCAGAATAATTTAAAAGAATTTAATGGAATTCAAAAGAATGAAGTATTATTCAAAGAAATTGAACGAAATTCAAGGGAATTAAAAAGAATTTAGTGGGATTCAGAAAAATGGAGTGAAATTACAATGAATTTTATGAAATTCATCGAAATTGCATAAAATTTTAGGTAATTGAATTGAATTCAGGGGAATTGAGTGAAATTGTATGGAATTCAATTAAATTTATGGAATAGAATTCCATGAAATTCAACGAATTTGAATCAAATTTGAAGGAATCGAATGAACTTAAGATGAATTTAATGGAACTGAGTGGAATTTAGAAAAATTCGAATAGAATTAAAATTAATTCGGGGGAATTTAATTCTGCACAGTAGAATTAAATAGAATTTGATGGAATTGGATTCGGAGGAATTTTTTGACATTTAATGGAATGAAAATTCCATAAAATTACTTTTAATTCAATTCAATTCCTCTGAATTCAAGTATATTTAATGGAATTCAGAGGAATTGAATTTAAAATTAATTTAATGGTATTTTCCGGAATTTAAAGAAATCTCGAGTAATATATGGAATTCAGAAGAATTTAAGATAACTGAATGAAATTCGAGAGAATTTAATGAAATTTAAATTAATTTAAAGGAATTTGGAGACATTTGGCGGGATTCACAAAAATTGAATGAAATTCCTATGAATTATTTAACCTTAATTTTTACAGACTGTTAAATCGATCCAAAGAACCTTCCTCTTAAAATAGAAAACACTTAGCCTCATAAATAGTTTTGTGACAGTTTTAAGCACAGTTTGGGAAAACAGTTTAAAGCCAGAATTGTGGCGTTGATTTCCCGAGTCTTTGTGTATCATTTTCAGAAGGGTAGTGAAGTAAATCTAGTTAGTAAAATGTAATTTGCTTTGAAGCAAAGGGTTCCATTGATCAAAGAGTCAGGTCCCCTCCCAGCTCTCACATTTAAGTACATTATCATGGTGGTCAGGGTGTTTTCATTAAACATAAATCCAGAAGCTTTAATCAAGAGTTTATACATTAGTAATAATGCTTTTTAAAAGAAACGTTTCAGGTATCAATAATTTTGGGCAGGAGATAAATTTTTAATTTTTTTTTAAAGCATTTTATTTCTACGAGTGATATTTTCTGAGAAAAACAATGATTCATCGATTCTCATTTTAAGAAACCCATAAACCATAGTTCTTCACGTTGTAAAGGGAAATTTTAAAATTAATAGGAAATGGTAAAGGAAAATTGTAAACGGAAATGTTAAAGGGAAATGGTAAAGGAAAATGGTAAGGGGAAATGGTAAAGAGAAATGGTAAATGGAAATGGAAGAGAAAAATGGTAAAAGGAAATGTTAAATGGAAATGTTAAAGGGAAATGGCAAAGAGAAATTGTAAATGAAATTGGCAAAGGGAAATAGTAAACGAAATGGGGAAGGGGAATGGTAAAGGGAAATCATGGTAAAAGGAAATAATTGTAAAAGGAAATTTATGAAAATCGATGTATATTGTGGCAGCAATTATTATTAAAATTACATTCAGTTGAATTGAAATCCCATGAATTCTAATGAATTCCTTTGAATGCCACTCAACTCTATAAAATTCTAGTAAATTCTATTAAAACCAATTAAGTTTTTACTGAATTACATTCGATTCCTCTAAATGTCATTCATTCAACGCCGGTGAATTTCACTCAAAATATCTGAATTCCTTTAAATTACTTTGTATTTTACAAAATTCTGTCGAGTTTAAATATCATTAATTCGGAGGAATTTAATTAAATTCCTCCGAATTGTATTTAATTCCATTATATTCCTCGGAATTCCATTCAATTCCATTAAATTCCTCTAAATTACATTCAATTCTCTTAAATTCTTCTGAACTTACTGATATTAATCAAAATTTCTTTGAATTGTGGAAAATTTCATCAAATTAATTTTATTTAATTTCAATTTCTGTGAATTTTATTCAATTTCTCTAAATGCCATTTAGTTTCGTTTAGTTTAGTAAATTACATTCGATTCCTCTAAATGTCATTCATTCAATGCCGGTGAATTTCACTCAAAATATCTGAATTCCTTGAAATTACTTTATATTTTACAAAATTCTGTCGAGATTAAATATCATTAAATTCCTCCGAATTATATTTAATTCCATTATATTCCTCAGAATTTCATTCAATTCCATTCAATTCCTCTAAATTCCATTCAATTAATCTAAATTCCATTAAATTCCCTTGAATTCTACTCAATTCCTCTAAGTTCCATTCAATTCATCAAAATTTAATGCAATTCCGGTTAATTTCATTAAATTCCTTTGAATTCCATTCAATATCTCGGTATTTCTTTCAATTCCTTTTCATTCCATTCAATTCCGGTGAATTTGATTAAATTCCTCCTAGTTCCATTAACTTCCAATAAATTTCGGTGAATTCTTTCAATTTCTCTGAGCTGTATTAATTGGAGGTGTTTGGCCAGTCAAGTTCAAGGTCAACCTAGCTCGACCCCGAGAATTTTATCCAGGATAAATGAAGGATTTCACGCGTCAACGAGTGGTTCATCAGTGATACAATTATTATTATTATTATTATTATTATTATTATTATTATTATTATTATTAATATTATTAATATTATTTCCCTCTGACTTTCCCTTTAACATAGAATGACTAATTTCGTCTCTAAATGGACCACGTAACAATATTTAAGTCCTAAAACGTTTTCACGAATATATGGGTTACGCAGGGGCCACCCACGTTGGAAAAGAGGAGGTGGGAGGGTGGAAAAAAAGATAAAAGCGAGGCGCGAGGGTGGCCCACTAGTAACGAGTTCGTAATACATACAAGTTTAAGTTTTGATACCAGTGATCAATACTTTGGTACCAAGCTTTTCCACAAATGGCGCTTTTCTCGGCAGAGAAATTCTCGCGCAGCGCGAACGTCTTTCAAGGACCAGAAACAGCTGTTTTTCAATCGGTCCTCAATATCTGCAAAAAATAAAATGTAAGTAAATTGGTCCACTTTCATTTTTCACTTTCACTTTTTACTTGGCCGAATTTATTTTCAAATCATGCAGGCTCAAAACGTTAAAGACACAGAATCGTCTGCAGATGAAAAATGTTTTTCAAAAGATTTTAGGCAACACATATTTCATCGATTTTGTAGAAAGTATTTTTTTAATGATTTTATATATATATATTTTTTTATAATTTTAATGTCTTTGAAATTACTTAAAGTCTCGTGAAATGTCTTGAAATTTTTCAAATTCTGCGAAATCTTTTGAAAATCGTTAAATACTTTCCAAATCTTTTGTTGTCTCTTTAAACAAATTTTTTAAGTAATTTGTTATTTTATGTATTTTACTGTTTCAGTGTCCTTACCAAATCTCAAAATGCATCAATTATTTGCGCTCTTTATGATTTTTGCTGCGACACAAGCAACGATGTATTTACCAATAAAGGTAAAAAAATTTTAAATTAAAATTTTCCTCCTAAAGAAATAGTAATAAAAAGTATTGAAAAGTATTTGGTCCAATACTTTTTTTTAATGATGACTTAAGTACCTAGGGAGTAAAAGTGTTTTTCATTCCATAGAAAGTAAAAATGTTCATTTTTGTCCCTAGGGACTAAAAAGCACTTTTACTTCCTAGAAAGTAAAAAGTACTTTTACTCCCTAGGAATTAACAAGTAGAGACAAAACAACATTTTACTTTCTAGGGAATAAACATTACCCTTTACTCCTTAGAAAGTAAAAAAGTACTTTTTAGTCTCTGGGGTGTAAAAATAATTTACCCTCTCTGGGAAGTAATAAGTAATTTTTCTCCTTAGGGATTAAAAATTATTTCCTCTCCCTAGAGACTAAACTTTTTTTAAAACTCTCTAGACTTTTTTACTTTATAGAGAGTGAAAGTAAAAGTAAAGAGTAAAATTACTTTTTAATTCCTAAAAAGACTATAAAGTATTTTTTTATTTTTTAGAGAGTAAAAAGTAGGGACAAAATGTAATTTTGACTCCCTAGGGACTGAAAGGTTCTTTTTTTTAGATATTAAAAAGTCGTTTTTGACCCTTTAATACTTTACACTCCCTATGGACTAAAATAGTATATTACATAACAAGGGGCGAAAGGCGACAATTTAACGAGGGCAAAGTTAGCTGCCCGAGCGAAGCGAGGGCAGATATCACACGAGTGAAATTGTCACCTCTCCCCATGTCACGTATACTATTTTTCATAACATAAATTGAAAATTCGACTTTCGATGCCTTCTGTTCAGTTGTTTTTTACTTTCTACCCTAGAGTTGAAACTGCTACTTTCGCCCCGCTATGAAGGCATCGAATGTCGAATTTTCAATTTATATGTTATGAAAAGAACTTTTTTTTGCTTCCTAGAGTGTGAAAAGTATATCACATTTACTCCCTAGGATGTTAAAAGTAGAGACAAAAAAAAACGTTTTACTTCCTAGGGAATGAAAATTACCTTTTACTCCCTAAAAAGTAAAAATACTTTTTAGTCCCTGGGGTGTAAAAATAATTTTCACTCTCTGTGAATTAGAAATTACTTTTTTCTCGTTAGAGATTAAAAACACTTTTCGCTCCCTAGGGACTAAAAAGTACTTTTATACTTTCTAGACAGTAAGAAGTATGAATAAAAAATAATTTTATCTCCCTAGGGACTAAAAAGTTCTTTTTACTTTCTAGGTAGTAAAATGTAAGAAATGAGAAATAGAACTTTAACTCCGCTTCATAGTATGAAGAATAACTGAAATCGTGCATGTGTTATAAAAAATATTTAATTCTAGTATTTTTTGAGCAAAATGGGGAAATTGAATTTTGCGGTAGGAACTTGGATCCAAGACCCTTAATTAAAAATTCTTCCCTGTTTTCAGAATCATTATTATGCGGACCTAGTTCTGCGAGACCTAATCGACCAAATGGGAAATGAACTCGTAGATGCAGCAGATTCATATCTAGAATACCAAGACGGATCAAGACTTGGTAATGATTTCCAGGCAATGAAAGAAATTCCGATAGAATTGCCGATAGATTATGAAGGTATGGACACTCTGAATCCGAATCCAAGTATTCGAGATCAAGAATATTTGCAACATAGTACTCTTTGGAGTCACCAGAAAGCAAACGAAAATTCAAATGATCGACACAGAATTCAACCTGGAGGACTCAAAGGCATCAAGGACGAAAAAACTGAAAATTCTTTACCCGCTTATTGCACTCCGCCCAATCCTTGTCCAATTGGATATACGAGTAAGTAAATTTTACTTTTTATAATTAAATATGCTGATAATTTATTATACTTTTTTTTATTATTATACTTTTTTTATTAAGGGTCTTGGACTTAAGTTCGAATTTCAAAATTCGATTCCTTCACCGTGACGATAGTTTCGGATAGAAATCTTATCCGAATGAATACGAATTGATCAGAAGAAAGTTTTCAATCCGAATCAATTCGAACAAATCCTACGTCATACAAAAAAAATTAATTTATATTAATCCGAACGAATCCGAGGCTAATCCGAACCAACTCGTCAATCCGAATGAATCTGAAGTCCATCAGAAGAAAGTTTTCATTATCCGTTTGAATCCGAAATTTCCATCCGAATAAACTCGAGGTTAATCTGAATCAACAGTTCAATCCGTCTAAACCCAAATTATTAGATTGGGTCGAGTTGATTCGGATAGGAATGTTTTTTTCTTCGGATTTATTCAAATAGATATTTTGGATTTGACTTCAGCTTGGTTCGGATTCATTCGGGTAAGAATTTAGTTTTCGACTAAGGATTGATTCGGATAGGAATTTGGATTTCTTCTTTGGATTGGCTCGGATCGATTCGGATGAGAAATTTTGGTGACGAATTCTAATTGGCTAAAACTGATTCGGATAGGAATTTTTTTTGCAGATTGTATCGGATTGATTCGAATAAAAATTTTGAGTTTGACTTCAGATTGATTCGGATAAGAATTCTTTATTTGGCTGCGAATTAGATCGTATCGATTCGGATAGAAATTTTTAGGTGAAATCATATTGGATTGGATTGAATCCGATAAGAATTATGGTTTAATTTTGGTTTGGGATGAATTGACTCGGATAGGATTTTTTTTATATTTTGGATTGGCTCGGATTGATTCGGATAGGAATTTTGTTTTCGACTTCGTATTGGCTAAGATTGATTCGGATAGGAATTTTCTTTCGATTTGAATTGAAATTTTCGGATTGATTTTAGATTGATTCGGATGCTTTCGGATAGGTTGGGATTTAATGGGATAGGAATTTTTTATTAGACTGCAGATTGACTAGGATTGATTAGGATTGAAATTTTGGTTTTTATTTCGGTTTGACGCGGATTGATTCTGATAAAAATTTTTTATTTACTCGGATTGAATCCGATAGTAATTTAAATTAAATTTTTTTTTCTTCGGATTCATTCGGATAAGAATTTATTTGATTGCGAATTATATCGGATTGATTCGGATAAGAATTTATAGTTTTGATCTCGGATTGGTCGGAATTTGAAACGAATGAATTTTGAGATTATATTTCAAATTCATCGTTTTACTTGAGTTTTACCAACACCCTTCAATACAACAACAAATGTCTGCCGAGGAAAAAAAATAATTAGGAAATTAATTTCAGCTGATAACCATTGCATCACCGATTTTGAAAACACAGCTGCTTTCAGTCGAGATTACCAAAGCGCCCAAGATTGTATGTGTGATACTGAACATATGTTGGATTGTTCTAATGAAACCGAAAGGGATGACGAACGTACAAATATGAAAATCTCAAGCTCTGATCTAGACCAAATCGTCGAAAGATTCCAGGTAATTTTAATTATAATTAAAGTAAATTTGACAAAAATCGTTAACTTTCAAAAATTAATTTTCAACAGTTAATTTAATTTAATTTAAATTATTTAAATAATTTAAAATATTTTTACCTATTTTTTTTAAATAAATTTTTAAAAAGAGAAAATAATTATTAACTAAATATTTTACTTTTCAATATAAAATTCCCTAACGAAATTTGACGACAATATAAAATTGCCGACAATGGAAAATTCCCGAAAAAATTATTTTGATAAATAAATAATTTAAATAAATTTTTTAAAAAATTTTAATTATTCAGTATTTTAAAAATATTTTTCAAAAATTTTTAGAGATCCTTTCGAGAATTTTATATTTCGATAAGTATTCATTTGAAAATTTTAGAGTATTGAGAATTTTATTTTTTGGGAATTTTCAATAAAAAATAAAATACTTAAATTTTAAAATGGAAAAATTATTTTAAAAAAATAGTTGAATTTTTTACCAATAAAGTAAATTTTCAACTGAATACTTTACTTTTCAATGAAAAAAAAAAAAAACAAATTTCACTATATAACTAAATAAAACATATTTTTTTAATAGGAGGAGAATCCGTTTTTCCAGGGTGAAAAATTGCCCATCGCAGCCAAAAAAGGAATTCACGTTGGTTACTAAATAAAAAAAAATGGACGGAAGAATTGGAATAATTGAAAAAAGTAAAGACGGAAACAAGGGGAGAAAAATTTTACAGGAAAGAGTCGGTTCTATAACTGAAGGATAAATTCGATTCCTTCCAATTTTACAATTCCCTAACTTTTTTCCACCGAATTTCCAATATTCTGAAAGCTAAATTTTCTATGTCTCTCAAATACTTAATAGTACTCAAAAAATATTTATCAATGTGAAATTTATAGTCTCTTCGTATTTCGATGTTGAGATCAAGAAACAGAAAGTCTGAAAAACTGAAGAAAAACTGTGGTTTTAGTTTTAATTAGAAAGTTACTTTACTTTTAAAAATCTTAATTTATAGAACATTTATAGAATATTTTTAAAATGAAAGCAAATTGCATATTTTCTCGTTTACTGCTCATCTTTAAAATAATCTTTGTTCCTATTATACGCATATCTATTATTAAATAACAATTAATATATATATTAATACATATTAATTAACAAAATATTATATTTGTCTGTTCAAAGTTTATTTCTACGATGGGTATAAAAATCTGAGGCCATTATTGAAAATACAAGCTGATATTTTAAATACAAAGTCTATATTTTTTTTTACGAAATCTCACTCTGGATTCAGAAAAAAATTACAGATGTAAAACAGTGGCGTAACTAAAAATTGGAGGCCTCCCCGCGAAAATTTTTAGGAGGCCCCTTTGAAAATAAAAAGAAACAAGTTTTGAATAAATTTAAATTTTAAAAATAAAAATTGAAATACAGAGTGAAATTTATTTTTTCTATTCAGTCTAAGAAGCCCCTCGGAGGCCCCTCAGAGGAGGAGGCCTCCCCGCAATGCGGGGTTTCGCTACTACATAGTTACGCCACTGATGTAAAATCGACGAACATCAAGAGTTGAACACTTTTCAATATAACCATTAAGCAAAAAATTACTTTTTTAACAACTTTTTTCGATTCGATTTTACAATAAACTTCAAAGAAAAAAAAATGTAAAGCTATCAAACTTATTATCTATCAATCTCGACATTCTTCATAAATATTGCTCTCCCGAATCTATTTAAGTTCTGATTCTTTCGAAAAAACCAAATTAGAATTTTAACTTAAAAGATCTGATATACATTTGCAAGAAAAAGGAAATATTCTAAAGTAAATAAATAGAAAAACATTTCAATTATTATCATGCTTTGATTCCTTTGAAAAGAATCAGATTTTATATTAAGTTTAACTGAATTTTTAACATTTCTTTGTATGTACAAAAATGTATATACAATTTACAAAAAAGTTGTAAATTGTAAATAATAAAATTTTACAATGTATGAAAACTTCTCGCGATTTTCACTCAATCAAACAATAAGATTTTCTTATGTAATCTTATTGTCATTCTATCCACC
Source organism: Synergus itoensis (assembly GCA_904066005.1). NCBI lineage: Eukaryota > Metazoa > Arthropoda > Insecta > Hymenoptera > Cynipidae > Synergus > Synergus itoensis. Next base: position 12,445 of record CAJFCP010024458.1, on the reverse strand, counting down.
AAAAAAAATTTATGAATTAACAATTTTTTGCAGAAAAATATCTTAAATGTGAAAATAGTACAGATTTGTAAAGACAAAAAATTGTTCGAAGGCGGAAAATGTGAAGAGTTTTCTTTATTTCTTCCTGAAACTCTTCAGAATTGGATAAATATTCGTCAGAGCGTCGTGCAGTTCAGATCGATTTTTTGCACCTGAAAATAATAATTATTATATGAAGAATATAATATTTTTTAAAAATATGTATTATTAACTAAATATTTAATATTTGTTAAATATTTAAATTCAGATTCAAATTGAAAATTATATTTATTACTACTTTTTTCGAAAATACGAAATTTGGGATTTTAAACTAAATATTGAACTTTTTTTAATCCAAAAAATAAACTTTCAACTAAATAATTTATGTACTTTTTAATAAAAAAAATTTCCCACCAAAAATATGTTTTCTTCACCAAAGAAGTAAATTTACAACATAGTTTACTTTTCAATTTAAAAAGGTTTTTCAGTTAAATATTTAAATTTGCAAAAAAAAAATGAATTTTCAATAAAAAAAGTAACTTTATAACAATGAAAATTAATTTTATCGGACATCTTCGGGATGACTGAAAATTCTCGATAAATAAAATTCTCGACATTATAAAATTGCCGACAATATAAAATTTCCGACACTTTAAAATTCCCGAAACAAAAATTTCCCGATATTGGAAAATTCCCGACCGAAAATTGACGGCACTAGAAAATTCCCGAAAACAATTATTTTAATAAATAAATAAATAACTTAAATTTTTTTTCATTATTCAGTATGTATTTTAAAAATATTTTCCAAACATTTTTAGAGATCTTTTCGAGAATTTTCCAATGTCGGGAATTTTATATTATGGGCAATTTTATAATGCCAGGAATTTTATTTTTTGGTAATTATTTATTCGGAAATTTTACAGTGTCCGGAATTTTATTTCTCGGGAATTTTCAGTCGTCCTACATCTTTTTCCCGCAAACCAAAAATATGAAAGTTAAGGGCATGCTCTGCGCTTGGTTGTGAAAAATTTTTTTTGGCGTTCACCATGTCCAAACGGAATGATTTATCGCTCTCAAACTTTGGAATATAGGAAATGAGACATTAAATATGAAACTGAAGTTTTCAACGTTTACGTCAACGAAAAGTTATTTTTTTGTAAAAAGGACGAGATCTAAAATCTGATTGCGCTAAGTGGTTCCATTCGACGTCAAAAGACGCACAAAACAGTTTCAACCCCCTACCATACTAGGATCACCCCCAAATCATCCCCTAAGTACATAAAAAATCATAGCAATTTCCCTAACTTCAAGACCTACAATTTTATTCTTCTAAAAAGTTCCATTCAATGCCCAAAGAAGCTCAAAACAGTTTCATCCACCTAACCCCCTAGGTTCACCCTCAAAATCAACCCCTAAGCACAAAAAAAATCACTGTAATTCTTCTAAGTTCGAGACCTAAAATTTTATATTTCCAAATGGGTCCATTTAATGTCCAAAGAAACCCAAAACAGTTTCATCGACCTAACCCTCTAGGATCACCCTCAAAATCAACCCCTAAGCACAAAAAAATCATTAAAAATCCCCAAACTTGGAGACCTAAAATTTTATCGTTCCAAATTGGTCCATTTATTGTCCAAAGAAGCCTAAAACAGTTTCATCCACCCTACCCCCTAAGTTCAACCTAAAAATCAACCCCTAAGCACAAAATAAATCCTTAAAAATCCCCACACTTCGAGACTTAAAATTTTATCATTCCAAATGGATCCACTTAATACCCAAAATTACCAAAAACAATTTTATCCAAATAATCCCCTAGGTTCA
>CAJFCP010024452.1:0-10026 GCA_904066005.1 Synergus itoensis | reverse complement strand
TATTATTATTATTATTATTATTATTATTATTATTATTATTATTATTATTATTTTTGCTCATGAGGTAAGTAATACATTAATTTAATAACTTTCTTTTATAAATGTAAATATTTAGGACCAAAGAAACGTTTCTTAATGCTTTTACTTTAATTTTATAAATTTTCAATTAAAAAATACTACTGGATTTAAAACCTTAGGCCTTGACTTTCTTGCATTTGATAGCTTCGTTTAAGAGCATATGTAATTACCATATGCCCTTAAAGTACAAATATTAAATTCTCTTACTTCTTTAACTAGCATATAAGCATTTGTCATTCCTTCGCGAATGTCCGAGGGTTGATTATATCTCTTCTTGCGTCCTTTTTGTCCTCTGGATTTCCGCCTCACGCTAGGACCAGGACTGACCATATCGTAGGCCGTTTCCGCGGTGCTCTGAATCGCATGAACTAGTCTAGAAGTTAATTCGAGAGCTGCCATCGCCGTCGAAGTAGTGAAACTGTTTGCTCCTCGTTGCAAACCTCGCACTATTCTTCCATCTTTTTGATACTGCTCGATTGGCATCCAAAAAAGATCTCGAATTCCTTGGACTGTAATAAAAGAAGGCCTTGTTATTAAAATTATATTCGACTTAGAATGTAATGAGTTACTACCAAAGTCTGATTTAATTTAGCCTGATTTATTTTAGTAAAGTAAAAAAAAAAAATAAATAAAAAAAACTTGCCAAGTTGAACTAAAGAGTGCATAGGCCCAACGCCTGCGAGAAGGCCCTTTAGTTGATTATCTTTGATATCTTGGATCCATTCCTGAAGCAGGTACGTAATTAATTTGTCGACACCGAGCAAGCCGTGCCGATAAGATAATTCTTTCAGTCTTAGTTCCGATTTGTTCAGATGAGTTAATCCCATAAGGATGCCCACTAAGGGCCCATGACTGAAATCCACATGTTTTCCTTGGTAGTCCACTTTCACGCTAACTGCTGGTGAAAAAACAACACTCCTGAAATCGAAATAAAAAAAAATTATAATAATATTTCGTATTAGGGGTCTTTCGTGTTCGGGGTATTTCATATATTACGTAAAGCGGAAGTATTTTAGAGAGGACGGAAGGTTCAAGATAGAAATCCCTTAAAATCTTATGAAAAAAATTTGAGATATTTTTATTTTTCTTCAAATCTCTTGAAATCTCTTTAAATCCATCTAAATTAATAATACCTTTGGAAATCTTTTAAATCTTGTGAAAACAATTTAACATTTTATAGCTCTGTTGAAATCCGTAGAAATCCTTTGATCCGTTTTTTAAAAAATCTTTTTACAAATCCTTCGAAATTGTTAAAATAACTTAAAATCTTCTAAAATCTTTTAAATTTCCTGGAAACTCTAACAATTTGTTAAAATTTTTTAAATTATTGACGACTTTAAAAGATTTCATAAAGGTGAAATTGTTATAAATCCATTAAGAAGAAATCACTTTAAGTCAAGAATTAAAAAAAAATGTAAGGGCGTTGGATCCAAGTTCTAATCTCAAAATTAGATCTCTTCATTCTTCTTGATTCTACCTAATTAAATATTTTTACTCTCTGCAATGGTATTAACATTTTAAATATGGAATTATGGATACAATTTGAAGTTAGATTTCGAATTCTTCAATTTATCTAAAACTGATCAAAATTAAACGTATTTTCTCTCTATAGAAACAAGAATATATTTAAAAAAAAATAAACTACTGCTGTAGAGCGGTATTTCCTACAGATATAAAGCTCTAAAGCAGGGTTACCAGATGAGTCGGACGAAAAACCAGGACACTTCCAAATTTTTCAAGAACCCCTAAAAAAGAAAAAGGGTCACCAAGAAAAATTTTCCCGAGCAATCGTTTGCAAAACTTGAAATGCGTGCGCATTTCTATATAAAGTCGCGTATTATGCTTAGACAGACAACTGCGATTGGCCGATTGTAGAAAAATAAAATATTTCTTGTCGAAAAGAGATGGATTCGTAAAAACCAGGACATTTTGCCTATTTTCGAGAAAAAACCAGGACACCAGGACAGACCCCGAAAAACAGGACATGTCCCGGAAAAACAGGACGGATGGTAACCCTGTCTAAAGTCTCAAATTCAAAATGCTCACCTAAAATACAAAGGTTGACTATCATCTTGTGCTTCGCTAACAGTCTTTGTATTTTGCTTGCTCTCCTTAATCCTCAATTCATCCTCCAACAAGATTAATAAATTTTGATCAACCATGTCGCTTCCCTGCGATGAATCCATGGTTCTTGAACTTGAATCCAAATCATTAACACTCATAACTGGCGGATGATGTGTCGGCGTTCCTTGCTTTGATCCCGGACTCGACTGCACATTATTGCTTGAGTTAGAATTCTCCTGACTCTGTTTAGAAACATCTGTCAATTTTGTGAAGAATTCTATCAAGAAGTGCAAACTATCTTGATCAATGTTCAGTTGCAAAGGCAGAACACTGATCTTTAAGCAAATTTCCTGTGCGCTGATTTTTGGATCCGGACGAATGTGGACCAACTTCATCTCAAACATATTCGCGTGAGATTGCTTAGGAGTACCTTCACTGGTGTACTGGTAAAGGAACTTGTTGATATCTGAAGAAGCGAGGCGATCTTTGATCTCGATTTCGTTTATTAGGAGAATTTGTCGAGAAGCTTGAGTCGTGTCTTCGGGGTAAACTTCATGCTGGAATCGGATTTTGTGCAACCGGAGTTCCATCAAGAGTTCGGTGTTTCTTCCTGGACCACCGAGTCTATGCCAATCGAAGGAAGATTCCCTTGCTCGAACTCGGGGTGAATTTGGAACGCTGCCGAAGCGAACTTCATTGGGAGATGATTTGCTGAATCCCACACCTCCGATCACTGAACGACTCCTGCAAGTATTTAGAATGTTATTTTACTTCAAAATTGAAGTATATTTGAAAGTGTATATATGTAAATAGAGAACAATGAGATATGAGTGAAAAATTGGAAGCGTAGAATTATTTACGATTTTAAATCGCCCTTAATCAATAAACTTTCAAATTGATGACTTCCAACTTCAAGAACATAAAAATCTGAGAATGGCCTTACCTTCCTTGACTCATCGCATTGAACCTTTGACCCGCTTCATCAATCGTGACATGTTTCCTGCCAACAGTTTGTGAGCCTTCGAAATCGTTTCCTCCATACCATTGCCATTTCAGATTCATCTCACGAAGAGTGTATTTTGAAACAGGATCGGGAAAGTGTTTCGGTGCCTTAAGAAGATCGGTTTTTCCCAGTGGAACCGGGAAATGATTTTCTATAATCCGAAATGGTTCCTGACACAGCCATCGAATTTCGGGAACCCCATGTATTGGCAAAATTCCAACTCCCGCTTCTTCTCCAAGGATGCAAAAGTCCTCGTCTGGATCTTCTTCGTCTTCATGGACCATTGAAGGCTTTGAAGCTTCTAGAGAATATTTGTATTGCATGAAAGGATTTGACTCGTCTGGGAAGAAAAATTCTTCCACTTGCGTCTCCCCTTCCGATGACTTTTTACATGCATTCACAGCCGTTCCTGAAAAATATAGTTCATATTTTAGATACTTTATGTCTAGAGTTAAAAATAATAAATTAAATATAATGTAGAGAATGAAAGTAAATACCTTTTACAGTATCTTCCATCGCTTCTTCCATCAAGGTATTGACCCGCTCTACTTGACTTTTGCTCAAATTATTAATGCTTTCATCTCCAACTAAAATTTCTTCGTCTCCAGATCCTGGTACCGAAATATTATCGCTGTTATCAATATTCGGTGCGATGTCTCCATCGCTAGCAAAATACGTAAGAAGTTCCATTAAAGCTCTGCCCGAATCAGCACAAGTTCTCACATTTAAGCAATTATTGCTCGCTCTTAAATCAATTTTAGGAGATCCTCCACACATTTTTTCGTTGGATCTGAGGGATAACTCGAAGAGTCCGAGATCCACAACGCAGACGTAGTTTCGTCTTAAATCCACATTTCTATTTCTTCCGACCTTATCTGATATGAATAAGGCGAGATCTTCCGCTATAAAACGAAGGGTAGATGTGTTTGTTTGAGCGGCGATGTTACTTGAGATGCTGAAACTTCCGATTGTCACAAAAGCCCTCAGGGGAAGATGAATTGGTCTGCAATTTAAAAAAAAAGGAGATTAAAAATAATTCAAAAGGTTTAGAGAAAATTTTTGTTTAAAAATAAGATTTAAAAAATACAAATTTATAAATATCAAAAGCATACCTGTAGTCTATCGCGCAGTCCCAGAGGTGAAGATGCAATTCTGTTAGAATTCCTGGTGGTGAATATCCAGCAATTGGATGATCATTCACATTCAAACAGTCAGTCAGTTGTGTGAACCAGGAAGTTTGAGAAGCGTACACTCTGTGCCTGAGAGTCCCATTTCTTATTCCAACTGCTATCCTAAAAGTCTGAAAGAATATTTTCAAAATTATTAATAGTCATTTTGAGTACAAATATTTTAATATAATATTTAAAGAAAAACTAAATTTTCAGTTATCACAGTACCTGTTGTCATTGAAAAATGTGATTTTTAAATAAAAATAGGTGAGAAATGGGTGACAAAAAAATTGAAACAAACTTAAACCAACATAATGAATATATTAAAAAATTTGACTAAATGAGAAAAAGAGCTTGATCTCCAATCTCAGTCAATAAAATTTTTTAGAACTCAAAAGAAATTCAAAGGAATTCAAAAGAATTTAAAACAAATCAAGACGAATCTAAAAAGAATTCAAGGTGAATTGAAAAGAATCCAAAATATCTTAAAAAATTTTACGTATCGAATAATATTTTCATCCTAAAAGGATTGATTTTCCTTATTATTTTAATTATCTGAAAAAGTTTTCTCAACCCGAAAAATAAAAGGGTAAATAGGTGAAATAAGCGAACAAATTCAAAATAGGTGAAAATAGATGATTAGGTGACGACTATTTGTGATGGAAAAAATTTTAAAATACTGTAAAAGGATTATTAAAAGCTCTTAATTTGAAAGCACCTGGAATTCAAAACGGTCAGATTTGAAAGATAACAAATTTTAAATCGTACGTCTTCAAATTGAATCCCGCGTAATTCTTCTTAATAATCTTAATTGTAAAGGTTTCTAAGTTTAGATTCAATTTCAATTAAAAGCGCCCTCAAATTGGACATTAAAAAATAAGGGAATGCACTCCAAGTAAAAAAAAAAAAAATTGAAAGATCGAAACAAACCTTAATTTTGTGTGTTTGGTGGGCAGCCTGGATGCGAACAGCCACCGTCAGCATGTTTTCGTCCGTTGAGGATTTAATAACATTCGCACTGGGCTCAGTTCTGTAAATCGTAGATTTACAATGCCTCGGTGTGATGCTGTTAATGGACCTCAAGGGTGGCGTTTGAGAAGGTCTTGTTGTCAAACCGCAATGATTTAAGGACACATCCTTCGCCATTGCACAAACATAACCCAAATTTACATCTCCTTTGTACGCACTCACGGAAAAAATTGTCGCATCTTCGATTCTCAGAATCAATTCACCCTGTTGTCCAGGAATCACTTTCTTCTGAGAATCTCTTACTGGAGTATACATACTCAGGAGACCGTGGTTTATGTTCAGTGTCAAGGCGAGTTTGGATTGTCCTCTTTTTGATACCCTCATTATCTTTGATTTGTTTGATCTTGCTTGTGTGGAGTGGTATATAACATCCTCTTCACACGAATCTGTGTCGGAATCGTATTGAATTCCACTTTTACACATGCTGAATCTGTAAAAATAAAATTGGGCAATGACTTATATTAATAAATAAATAAATAAATAGGTAATGAAAGATTAAAAACGATCCTTACCTCGGATAGTCTTGTAAAACATTTGAGGAGAAATCATGAACCGTGTGACTCTCGGCGGTTTTGTATCTTGTCTTTGGATCAGAAGGTTCCCATAAAAAGAGATCCGTATTAAATCGATTGTACAACAATTCGTACAAATGCTTTGAGGGGATTTGAACTGAAGTACAAGGCAGGCCGATTTCCAATTGAAATCTCGATCCGCAAGTCCCTGATTCGATAAACTTGAGCATTTCTGCTCGACTTCCTGGAATTATAAGCTCATCGCTTTCCCTAAAAATAAATACAAACGTTTGTAGAGTAAAATAGGAAGAGTATTTCGTTGACTGGCTTAAAATTAAGACTTTAAAGCTCAAATTTTCAAATTGATTCAACCATATACCTGTTTTCAGCATCTTGTTTTTCTCCCTGAGTCTGAAACTTAGAATGTGGAGTATCAGATTCGTGGATAATCCTCTTTGAACTAAAAGGCGAAGGTTCAGGTCTTGTCGTGTTTTCTAAATTCTCCAGAGTGTCCTCCAAACTAGATTCTGGTTCCCCTTCGGAACTATCTTCCAGAGGTCCTCCAAGATGTTTAGGATTAATTGTGATAACGATCCTTGGCCAACCAAAACCCTTACTGTCCTGTTGAAGAGAGCCATCAGATTTTTCATCTGCGGAGGCTCTTCCGATTTCGACTGGAACATCTGAATCTGCCTCGGTGTAAGTCAAAAGCAAACGACGGCACTGAATTTCGTGCTTTGCTAGGTGATGAGATTGACTCTGCATTGATGAATGGATCTTGGTGTCTGTTAATTTAAAAGTTACATAGTCTGGACGCACAGATCGTTTCCACCAGCGAATGCGTTCCAAGTCAGTCACGGGTCTCATATCTGGTATCGGAAACCTGTTTAAAAAAGAAACACAGAGGAAATTCATTTAAAATTCAATTTTTCTTATTAATTTTTCTTTCAGTTATTATCTATTATATTGCATTTCAAACTATTAACTATTCGATTTTAAGTGGTTTAAGTTACAAATTGGTCAATTTTGAAATTGTAAAATGTTGAATTCTTAACTTTTAAAACATTCAAACAAAATCATTTTGAATATTTCAGTCAAAAAGTATTATTTATCATAATTACCTGAGTTTTACGATGAATTTAGGCGACGAGATTTCAATATCCGTTGTGGACTCTGGCAGTGTTGGACTCTCAACCGCTTGATAAAAAAGAGACTGTTGATTCTGCAAACGAAAATTATTTATTATATGTATAATACTAGCATTTTGGGGGTTCTGAAAACCTCGAATTTTAAATGGTAAAATATTAAAGCAGATTAAAAGCTTCAAAGATGATATCAAAAAATTCAATTCTAGAAAAAATAGAAATCTAAAATAAAATTTAGCTCAAAATAAAATCACTCACCATAGCATCCCTTCCAGAAGGACTCGAATTACAAGTACAAATTGTCTGTGGATTCAAGACAGCAGAAATTCTATCCACTATCGTGACGTCAATTTCACTTCTACACGATTGCAACTGTATTCTAAAAACCCAAAAAAGAACTCAATATAAAATCAATACCTGAAAACGATTTCTTCGCGAATTAAGTCTTCTCTGAAATAAAATGACTTACTCAATTTTCGTTCTGGGTTGGGCGAATTTCGTGATCTGCCCATGTCTGACTACTTTCTCCGTATATTCAAACGCCATTCGAAAGTCTGTTGCATTCAAGAATCCGGGGTTCCTCTCTTCTTTCAGAAAAGTGAGCAATTCGATAAACTCCGTCGTCGAACTTGTTTGAGAATTGGAATCTAAGTCAACTAAACACTCGACGACTTCTAAATTAGCTAGATTTACACTACCGGAAATTGTGGAAAATTGGACTGTAGTCTTTTCACTAGCCTCGACTACCAAAGGTTCCGCTATGACTTTAATATGGCTAAGTTGGCAAGCATCCACAAAGAGTTTTGACGTTTTTTCAAAGTCCTTATTTCCGTAACCCCCCGAGGACAAGATGTCCAATTTCTTGAAGAAATTTTCGGCAGTTGTCTCCATTTGTTTCGTGCTTGCATTCGTGAGACCTCCGCATTCTGTGTAAAGGATGTCTTCGTGGAGAAGAACGATGGCTATCGAGGAAATTCTGATGTGGAATTGAGAGGTCTCTGCAGAGGGATCAATATCTATACTTTGGCGATATTTATGAGGTCTCGGAAGATTTGTCGTGGAGCTTTTCGAACTTATGCTTGAGGCTGTTATGCTTCCGTCCATGCTGATGTTGTTGCTCCCGAGAGAATCACTCATGGAGATTGCACCTGAGGTTCCTATTGGGACAAAAACATCTTCGTATTCTGAATCGTTTGTAGCTGATGTCGACCAGCCTTGAGTGTGTCTTAAATCCTGAAATTATGGAGAACGTTAATTATTTTTAATTAAAATGCTTATGATAATTAAAAAAAAAAAACGTATTTTGAAATATTTTAAACTTTAATAATTTGATTTTAGCCTTAAAAACAGTCCTGTCATAAAAACTGCTTCTATACATATAAACTGGAAGTCCCGAAGTGAGTGTATAATCTTAAGGATATAAAATGAATTCAAAGGGTTTCAACAAATTTCAAACTATTTTAATACATTTCGAAATATTTCAAATAATTCAAAAGATTTCAAATGATTCCAAAAAATTTCAAAATATATCAAGAGTTCTTAAAGGCATGTGATACTTTCCCATAAGAGCAAATTAGTTAAACCAATAATACATTCATAATAATAAATATTTTTAGCTAATAATATTTATTATTATGAATGTATAATTGGTTTAATTAATTTTCTTTTATGGTAAATTATCACATGCCCTGAAGTGATATCAAAGGATTTTAAAAGATTTAACAGGATTTCAAGGCACTTCAACAAATTTCAGAAAATTTCAAGAGATAAAAAATTTTAAAGAATCCAAAAACATTTTTTGTTTTCAAATTACTTGAAAATCTTAATACTCAATTCTAAAGTACAGGCGGCGAATACAAATTATGATAGAATGAAACAACTTCTAAGTACAGAAAATTAAAAAAAAAAATGTTTCACCAGAGAGCGAAGTCCTTGTATAGGTTGAATTTTCTGATAAAGATCTCGGTTAACGCGATTAAAATCGCTAGTAGTCATCGGTTTTTCCGTGCAGTTTCTGGAAACCACGTTGCTCACGTCTTCTAAATCCGGAGAAGCAAGACCATTGGCTAATTCTAACAAAACGTGGACTTGTCTCGGGCTTAAAAACGACGTAAATGATCCTAGTATAACTTCTAATTCTACTTTTGGCCCAGACACTTCTCCCTGCTTGATCTTAAATCCTAGTTCCTGCCTTCCGGAAATTTTTGCGAAAATTAGAGGATTTTTCGCGTTAGTTGGTGAACTGTTTAGGTAGCTTTCTTCGCCATTATCCATACTTTGATTAGGCGACATTTGAGGCGAGGAGTACTGCGCATCAGAATTCTGAAAAAATATTTTGTAAATTTCTCTGGGAATTTTTAATTATTTTAATTCAAATGATATACAATAAATTTTTTAAATACTCTAGAGTCAGGAGTGGAACATCGACTTCTTGAAGAAGTTCTAGCTTTTGAAGGAAATTCGTCTGTGTAAATGGTGACACCCTCCATATAAAATTTCTTTGTCATAAAAGCAGGAACAACGTATCCTTTCGATTGCTGATTCGGATTTAAGTTTGGATTATTCGGATCCGATCCAGCCTCGTCAAAATACTCCACGTTTGCTATCCTCAGCTCGAGAGCTACTCCTGTTGTCGATCCCAATGGTACGTGTTCCAATCGAATCACTGTGTCCAGGAATCGAACTTTGATTTTGCAGAGGACTGGAAAAGATCAATTATTTTAATCAGGATTTTTCATTAAGGCTGTTGGAGCAACGGACAAAATGACATATTTTACTTCTCATTTTAAGGCCGCAATAATACACGGTTTTAAGTGCTGTTTGGCAGGGAAGTGTTTCTCGATGTGAAGAATAGGACTTAGTATATGTTTTTCGAAAAAACTAATTTGTTTGGCTAAAATGGAAAAGTTTCTGCTAGGGTTATGTTTTAGGTTAGGTTAGCAGAAACTTTTTCATTTTAGCCAAACAAATTAGACTTTTCCCTGCTGAAAAAAAGTATAGAAAATGTATAAAATTTGATAGACTTT
>CAJFCP010024451.1:0-15092 GCA_904066005.1 Synergus itoensis | reverse complement strand
CATGTTAATATTCTTCAAAGAAAAAAAATTAAAATAAAAAAATATTTCCAGCAGCCGTGCCGCCTCTCAAAATTTGCCGCCCTAGGCCCGGGCCTTTTTGGCCTCTAGTATAAATACGGCACTGGCCTCAAGTAGCCCAAAGTCTCGACTAATCAGAGCGCAAAGGCGACGTTGGCGACAGTGCTCTCAAAGTGGCCAGCCTGCGCTCGTATCGTTTTGGCTTACACTCGACTCCCTCAAATTTCACGAAATCCAAAACAGAGACCCCCTCAAATTTCACCAAATTCCTTGCGCCTCTATAGTTACATCAATTGCGCATACGTATTGCGTATAAAATAATATTTTTCAGTACTTTAAATTGCGCACCAATAGCAACCAATCAGATGCCGAGTGCCACTCTCTAAATTTCTTGGAGTGAGATCCCACTCCAATGGAGTAAATTCGCACTCCAACTTCTAGCCAGAAGTGAGCTTCTCCCTTTGGAGTGAAGCGTGACATCCAGTTAGAGTGGCAAATGACTCTATGAGTTGGAGTGACTGGTCATTCCAAATGGTGTGGCTGGTCGCTCCAAAAGAAGTGGATGACGACTCCATTGGAGTGAGTGTGTCTGTTCAGTTTGGAGTGAGCTGCATGACATCAACGGATGAAGTGACAAAACTAACTCCATTGGAGTGGAAAAAGTGACTCCAACAGAGTGACAATGCTGACTCCATGAGGGTATAGTGACAATGCTGACTCCTTGGGAGTTTTCGCCGCTCCTTATACACACAATAAAATTGTTGGGGCTATATAAGTACTCTCTAAATTTCTTGGAGTGAGATCCCACTCCAATGGAGTGGATTCTCGCTCCAACTTCTAGCCAGACGTGAGCTTCTCCCTTTGGAGTGAAGCGTGACATCCAGTTAGAGTAGCGAATGACTCTATGAGTTGGAGTGACTGGTCACTCCAAATGGTGTGGATGGTCGCTCCAAAAAAAGTGGATGACGACTCCATTGGAGTGCGCGTGTCTGTCCAGTTTGGAGTGAGTTGCATGACATCAACGGATGGAATGACAAAACTCTCTCACTCTTATTTGGTGTGAACAAAGGTCACTGCATTTTGGAGTGAAAGAGTCACTCCAACAGAATGGAGTTAAGCTGCTGAGTTCAATGGAGTGACTTAATCACTCTAATGGAGTGGATGTAGCATTCACTCCAGTCTTACAGCTAGATTTGCACCAATTTTCATTCCAAGGAGTTTAGAGAGTATTAAAGTAGGAGCTGAGTTAAATAAAAATTGAAAAAAAAAAAATACCTTAAAAAACAATTATTAATTAAGAACATGGTTTATTCGCAGTTATATTATGGATATTCTTATAACTAATCGTTATTTGTAGATTTAAACGCTTATATAACAAATAAAGTTTCGCACGCAACGCTGGGGGGAATCTAACGCACGATCTATCGGACGCGAGTCTATAACCTAAACTACTACCCTAAGGTCATGAGATGGTGGTCCCACATTTTTTCCAAGATATACTCAATCCAAGCATACACAAATATTAAATTGAACCGCTGGATCGTAGAAGGGCATATAAAATTTTTTAGTCCGAGCACAATGATTTATCACCCCTTTTGAAACTTTTTTTAAACATTCATGTTGTAAAATTTATTTCAAGTAATTCCTTTGCTTGCATAATAAAACAATTTGTTGAGACAGAAAAATAATATTGTTATAACACTGCAAAAGTGCAGTAAAAAGAACGCTAAAACGACGCGTCACATTAAAAAATTGAATGGGTCTACTTTTCCCACCACTGCGCTTCCATTACACTGCACTGGTGGGATGGGGAATGACGTCACAAAATTTTCGCTCCAGTTGATGTCACTTGAGAAAGGTGTTGCTCCAATTGGTGTGACTTTATACAATGTCGCTCCTCTTGGAGTGACAGGCATGGTCACTTATTTGGTGTGAACAAAAGTCACTGCATTTTGGAGTGAAAGAGTCACTCCAACAGAAGGAGTCAAGCTGCTGACTTCAATTCACTCCAGTCTTACAGTGACATTTTCACTCTAAGGAATTTAGAGAGCATGGCATGCGCAGTGATATCACGTGTTTAGTGAGAAAAATGTTGGTGAAATTTGAGGGAGGAATGCGGTGAAATTTGAGAGGTTCGATTGTACCTCTGGAGAAATCCTCCCATTGGTCAAAATTTTACGCGCTCGATTCAAAATCGAAAAAATTTAATTTGATTTTGAATCACGTGTCATATTATGGCCAATTACAAAATGTCACGAATCTTGACCAAAGTAGCCCAATTCGTGAGTTTCTCGCACTTGATAACCCGTTGTGGTCACACCTCCGAATAATAACGTGTTGGTCATAAGGGGCCGTCCTTAAATTACGTAAGGCTGTTTTCTGGAATTTTGACCCACGTACCCCCCTCTGTAAGGGTCCGTAAGTTTTGAACGCCCCCCCCCCTTATCTTACGTAATTTTTTTCGAATAAATTTTTTCTTAATGTGTCGTGTGAGACAATATAAAAACGTCGACTCTTTTCAAACGAACATTTATTACTATAAGGGAGAGATTAAAAAATTACATGAAATATAACATTTTGTTATTTTTTTTAAATACCTCTTTGGCGAGAAATCACATATGAACGTTTCTATGTAACAGATATTAATGTATTATATTTCAGATATTATTTGACGAATCAGAAGTCTTTGCTGTGGTGGTAGACTAATAATCTGTTTTTTCCGTTATTTAAATTTGATTTTCAGTGATTTTCAAAAAGGAAAAATTCTTACGTAAGAAAGTTTTTTGACCACGTACCCCCCCACATAAGGTCAACATAGAAAAATGCTTAACCCCCCCTCCCACCTAAAAACCTTACGTAATTTAAGGACGGCCCCTAAGGGGTCAAATGGACACCGAGTGACGATAACGGGTTAAGAAGTCCAATTTCTGACTTTTCACCAGTGCTCTCAAACGGGGCTGCCTGCGCGCGCATTGTTTTGACTTACCGCTAGAGAAATTCTCCCATTGGTCAATTTAATTCAATTTTGAATCGCGCGCCAGATTACAGTCAATTGCAGAATTTCTTCAGCAGGAAGCCAACACGTGCTGCGCGCGCAGGCAGCCCCGTTTGAGAGCACTGCTTCTCGCAAATTACCGATTTCAGTCGCTTACAAAGCCTCTCGAGTAGCCCAATTCGTGATTAATCGCGCGATCTGGCAGCACTGACGCCTACTCATTGCAATGCATGTCCTTTATATCTCACCCCGGATAATTGTAGGGCCAGAGTCCTTTGAATACTCTCGAGCTATACCTGACCGAGTCTCAAGACTCAGACTCATTTCACACTTATTTTTTTCAAAACCGGCAAACGTCAAATAGAAGTAGAGAATTTTAGTTTTTAAAAAACTTACTAAAAATACTAAAAAATAGCCATTAACAAATTTTCGTGCTTCTTGAAATTCTGCATCGAATGATATACACTTTTAGATGTCAAAAAATTTGATTATTTATTGATACATTAAAAATAAGAACTCGATTACGCTTATCATTTTCGTAATCTAAATTTCAAGAATAATGAGATCTTGTTATTTTGACTGATCGAGGATCTATGAAAAATTTTTAAACAAATATTTAAGGCACTTAATAGGTGGCAGAACATATATGAGCATATCCAGGAAAAGTGTCATTTTCTCCCAAAAAAAAAAAATTACAAAATCAATCTTAAGAGCATGCTCTACGGTGACGACGTAACCAATTTTTTTGGCGCTCATCATGTCCAAACGAATCATATATCGCTCTCAAAATTTGGAATATAGCAAATGAGACATTAAATTGCGTTTGTATATTTAGTTGTAGTCAAAATTTTGAAAAAAAATCAAGTCGGTAAAGTAGGGATCTGATTTTTTTGTCAAAATTATGGCTCCAACTAAATATACAAACGTAATTTAATGTCTCATTTCCTATATTCCAAAGTTTGAGAGCGATATATCATTCCATTTGGACATGATGAAAGCCGAAAAAAATTTTTCACAACCAAGCGCAGAGCATGCCCTTAAGGCACACTTTTCAAACTTTTTTCTTACATTCTACATACATATAGAATCTTATTTTTTAGGGTGGTGAATAACTTTGCGCATGCGCGCAGTTTGCACAAAATATTAAAACAAATAAGTCCATCAATTTAATTGAATTAATAATATTTTTGAAATGGAAGGTGAAATAGGATTGTTTTTTCTTCTTAAATGTTTGCGAAAAACTTTTCGCCTTTCAAATAAAAAAACTTTTTTGCCCAAAAAATATTTTCAGACAAGTAATTCTACAGAAAAAAGTAATATTTTTCCATTATTTGCCTATTTTTTTTTTTTAATATTTCCAAATATTCTGAACTTTTGAAAAAAATTTCTAGTCAAAAGTTATTCCTTTCAATAAAACGGAACTTTTTTGTATGATAAATTTTTTTGTAGGCATTTAACTTTTGAAGAAAAATCATTTTTTTACTTTTTTTAACTGTAATTTTTACATAATTCACATGATTTTTGAGGTACATAATGTTCCTTTCGGGGACGTATTTTGGCAACCGAAATACACCATATCCAATAGAAAATTTAATCTTATCTTGATGCGCGCGATTTGTACAGCTGCTGGCGCTGGAGTGGACATTTTCGCCAAAAATTTGGAGTGGACATTTTAACCTTAAATTGGGCATAACTTTTGCGCGCACTGCGATTTTAGTTTCATACGTGGTAAACTTCTTCGCCTCAACATACAGCTTAATTTCCGTGGGCACAGAAAAGTGTGCTGCTTCGAGTAAAGTAAGTACGACGATGGAGTGGACATTTTGTTGACAAATTCAAAATTTTCGATATTTGAATGTGTGATACTTCTATAACAGTGATGTCCAAGCGTGGGTAAATGAGTAGTTTGCCTTCCCCCTCTCTTACCACCTTTGGTGGCCGGTTTCCCCTCAGGTTCCGGACGGCCCAGACCAAGCTTTAATAAAATTTTCGAATTTTAATTTTTGAAGGATGTATCTATATATGAAATTTTATTATGCATCTTTCTTCTTGTAGAAAAAAAATTGTAGCTTTTTTAGTTTTAAAATTAAAGGCAAAAAACAGACTTTTTTGAAAAAGTCGATTTTAATCCGTTTTTCACTTTAGCTCGTGCTCAGTTCGTCAGTTTTTCAACTTTTTAAATGAAATTTTCAGGGAATGTGTCTTCTGGTGTCCTTTGATTGATAGACCCTGCTCGAAGTAAAGAGATAGAAAGAGATAGAAATTTGGGGATAGAAAGAAATAGAACTTTTCTATCTCTTTCAAGTAGCCGATTTGCATCCCCAAAACGCTATCTTTCTATCCCTCAGTCTATCCCTGTGTAATATCTATCTCTTTCTATCTCTCAGTCTATCTCTACACAGAAAAAATTTTACTTTCTTTCTATCCCTAAATCTATCTCCTTTGCCAGAAATTGTTATCTCTTTCTATCCCTAAGGTTATCTCTCCCTTATTATCATATTACTTTTAATATTTTAAATACGTACATTAATTTTATAAATACAATATTTTTTACATAAATATTATTCTAATTTTACCACTAACGCATATAGCACTGAAAAATCTGCATCTATAGGGACGCGAACCCGTGTGCATCGAGTCCACAGTTGAGCGCTTAATCCACTGAGCTAACGAAGGATTTAGAAGTTATGTTGTAAAAACCAATATCACTCATCCAATCTAACTCTATCCCTATCTATCTCTTATGTATATCAATCCCTATCTTTTTCAATCTTTTTGTCAGTCGTAAGAATCACTATATAATCTCTTTCTTTTAATCTCCTCATTTCTAATCCAGCCTTTAAATCTATCACTCGTCTATTCTTCTATAATTCGCTCTATTTATTTAGGAGTAAATTGAGGGAATATATACTATCCGTCAGAATTTATGAGATCACCTGTTTTTCAATTATAGTTTAAGTTCTCTTAATTACACATCAAAGATTACAATTTTTTTTCTTTTAAGTAAGTTAAAAACTATCAAGATTGTGCTTAAAATTAACCCATTAATCGTTTTGTCTATTTTTAAAGAAGTTATTGCAAAAAAACGCCAAATATCAACGTTGTATAAAAATAGCAAGAACTTTTGAAACATTGAACATTTGAAAAATTTCTTGGACTTATTTTAAAGGCAAATTTCTTTATAATCTAAAAACATATTATTAGTATAATTTAAAAATTATTCCCTTGCATTTTTAAGCTGAGACTGAGAAGAAGATATTCAAAGAGATAGGTTTAGAACTAGGTTGGGATAGAAATTAACGGATTGAAACACATAGAAGTGAATGTAGATTTACAAGGAGATAGAAAAAGATAGATGGGGATCGGCAAGAGTTTTAAAGGGATAGAAAAGTGGGGATTAAAAGAGATGGGAGCGAATTTTGATTGACAAGATGATAGAAAGGTATAGACGAGAGAATAGGCATGAGATAGAAAGGAACAGAGAGAAGTAGGGATTGAAAGAGATAGGAACGAATTGAGTTTGACATGGAAATAGAAAGGGATAGACTGCGTTAGGCAATAGATAGATAGAGATAGAGAAGTGTGGATTCAAAGAGATAGACGTGGATGTGGATTGAGATGGAAATAGAAAGGGATAGACAAGAATAGGCAAAAGATATGAAGGAAAAGAGAAGAGACGATTGAAAGAGATAAAAGCGATTTTGAGTAACAAGGAGACAGAAAGAGATAGACTGTAATAGGCGAGAGATAAATAGAGATAGAGAACTGCGGATTTAAAGAGATAGAGCAAAGTTTGATTGAAAAGGAGATAGAAAGAGATAGACGGGGATAGAAAATAGATTGAAAGAGGTAGATAAGTGTGGATTGAAAGAGATAGGCATGGATGTAGATAAGCAAGAGATAAAAAGGAATAGAAAAGAGGAGATTCAAAATGATAGGCGTGGACGTAGATTAATATGGAGATAGAAAGAGATATGCGGGTATAGGCAAGATATAGAAAGGGATAAACAATCTTTATCTCTTTCTATATTAGGGATAGAAAGAGATAGAAAGGGATAGGATTTATATCTCTTTACTTCCAGCAGGGCAATAGGAATTCAAAAATTTATGTTTTTAAAATTGTTATTAATTTTTTTCTGATGTTTGGCGTGAATTGGACTTTTGTAACTTCGAGCGTTTCGTTTATCGAGGGAATTTTGAGCAAGAAAAAACTTCTCGCGGCAAAAATGCGAAGAAAACTATAATAAAGTTTTTTGGAAAGCTTCAAATCAAAATATTTAATGATTTAGGAGTAGTTATGATCTTAGTCAGCACTGGAACGGCGCGGCGGTAAGTCGTGGAGTACGTTGTACGCTCGAAAACTCCAGCGCTAACTAAGATCATAACTACTCCTAAACCATTAAATATTTCGATCTGAAACTTTCCAAAAAACTTTATTATAGTTTTCTCCGCATTTTTGCAGCGTGAAGTTTTTTCTTGCTCAAAATTCCCTCGATAAACGAAACGCTCGAAGTTACAAAAGTCCGATTCACGCCGAACATAAAAAAAAAATTAATAATTTTAAAAACATAAATTTTTGAATTCCTTTTGTTCTATCAATCAAAAGACACCCGAAAGTACATTCCCTGAAAACTTCATTTAAAATGTTGAAAAACTGACGAACTGAGCACGAGCTAAAGTGAAAAACGGATTAAAATCGACTTTTTCAAAAAAGTATGTTTTTTGCCTTTAATTTTAAAACTAAAAAAGGTACAATTTTTTTTCTTGAAGAAAAAAGATGCGCAATAAAATTTCATATATAGATACATCCTTCAAAAATTAAAATTCGAAAATTTTATTAAAGCTTGGTCTGGGCCGTCTGGAATCGGAGGGGAAACTATCCACCAAAGGTGGTAAGAGAGGGGGAAGGCAAACTACTCATTTACTCACGCTTGGACATCACTGTCAGAGGCGGAGACTTCTAAAAAATATTGGGGGGGCACAAATTTTGCAAGTTTTCCAACTGAAATTTCACCGTGAGTGGGGGGGGGGTTTCGAGTAATAATTATTGTTGATAATTATTATGAAAAAAATGTGCAACTGTATATCAGAGTACCAACTGATCGGACAATATAATGAATTTCCAAATATCAATTTTGCTCTCTGAAATATTGGGAGGGCACGGCCCCCCCAAAATTTTTTTTGGGGGGGCAAAAAGTACCTTGCCCCCCATAGTCGCCACCCCTGATCACTGTTCTATAGTTTTGAGAGCACACGTTTTTCCCTTATATGGTGTCTATTGGCCACCAAAATATAGTAGAAAATCGAAAGATTTTTGACCTAGGTAGATGCGCGCACTTTCTACAACTCCAGACCCAGTAGTGGACATTTGAATTGTGAAAGCGGTGACACGACTTTGAGATTTTCTTGCTGAGTTATAAATCAAAGCACAGTGTCAAATCAATGAAATTTCAGTAGCCTATGTTCCACTGAACTAGCATGATTTTTTTTAGAATTTTCAAACCTTGCGCAGAAAAGCTGTGAGCATGCAAATCACTTAAGGGAATATGGTGGATTAGACTATTAAAAATGAGAATTACTTGTAATTTTGACAGAACGCGTATTATAGCTTACTTGAGCTATGGCTAAAATTTCGTGACCCTTCAGAACCTCAAATCCGAGAAATTAATTATTGAAATTAACATGTGTTCTTATGGGAAAATGCAGTTTTCGTAGATTATAAAGATATTTAAAAATGAAAAAATTATGAAAAAATTCTTAGATACGTAGAAAAAAATAAGAAACCCATAGGTGCTTTCAAAATTATCAATCAGAACCTGTATCAAAAGATATTGAATAATTTATATCGTAAATATATTTGTGACGTCAGTGAATAGAAGGTATGACAACGTCGCATTGACTACACGTGCTCCGCTTAGGCATAAATGAAAAGTTCTGAACATTCAAACGAACGAATTGACGAATCGCGAATGGCGACGTTGCCAAACATACACTCGAATCTCCCAATAACAACGAAATCCAGACCAGACGCTTTCCCAATAACAACGAAATTCCTTTTCTCAAATGACACACCAATTGCGCATGCGTTACATTAATTGCGCATGCGTATTGCATATAAAATAATATTTTTAAGCGTTTTAAATTGCGCGCGAATAGCAACCAATCAGATTCCGAGCGCGCAACTCATGCGCAGTGTATCCAGTGATATTTGAGGTAACTGCAGGTTGATAATGAGAAAGGAATGCGGTTGATATTGGGAAATTGTTGTTATTGGGAAGGTTGTTATTGGGAGATTCGAGTGTATGATTGTTACTACGCGAGTCAATAGCAAGTCAAGGCGTTCTCTCAACTGACTAGCTCCGTACCCACCATACTTCCTTAATTCGTAGGTGGTGACAAATATTACACAGGAATTTTTGGGTTTTTATTCACCGATTATATGTTATATCTTTTTATGAGGGTTTCTGTAATGACTGTAAGCTTTTGTTTCTATTTCAGGGAGTTTGTCTTTAAATTTTTGTGCGGTTTAACTTGTATTTTAAGTTTAGGTTTGCCTATAATACAACGGTGACAGAAAAATGACACTTTTCGTGGATATGCCCATATGGGTGATTGTAAGATTGTGGTCAAACTTGAGGTCCCAGTACTATACAATTTATAATGAGCTTTTTTTGATTTTTTAAATTTATTTAATAAATACTTATTATCATTGTGAACAACATTCTGAAATCAATTTTTTAATTTTTATTCTCATTTTATTTAATTTCATAAGAAAATACCTCAAAAGTCACTCTTTTCCGGATTATACACTGTCCCAACCTCAATCTGTGCGCGGATAAAACTATTTTATCCATTTATTTCCAAAAAAAAAAAAACTAAAAAATGCCTATTGTATTATGTTTATGAATTCCGAAGGTACAAAAGTCTAATTTAAAAAATTGTTTGGACGCCGAATAAATAGTTTTGCATAAATTTTAAAGTCGGTCCCACGATTTTGACATAATATTTTTCATTGGTGTACACCCTTTTTTTGGAAAAAGTATTATAATTAAAGATAAATTGTAAACACAAAAATATTAAGCCTGACGATACGAACAAGATTCTATAAGATAAAATGTATAATGATCATAAATTTTTCTTTTAATCTGATATTAAAACTGGAAAGTGCACTTGGACAACAAAATTTTCATTGGTGTACATCTCCTAAAAAATGTGTTTTCGATTTAAAAAATATATATATATAAAAACCATTGTATCACATACTAGGGGATTACACCTTTCAGAACCAAATGTTTTTTTAACATTAAAATATTTATATTTTCCATAAACATTAAAACAGTAGGATTGGTGTAACGTAGAAAAATTCATTGGTGTAACACACCTTCATCAACTACTAGCTACGCATGTGCGGAAGTCAGCTGATTCGATAAAGTTCGATTGCAATATCGATTTTCTGCCACTTACCGTTTGTTTGTTTATTATTTCCTAACCTCTAAAGGCATGTTATTTATATTAATCTATTTGTCCCAGTTTCTTTAAGTTATAAAATTGCTGTAGTAAAACGACGACCAGAAGTCTTAATGTCGTAGATAAGACGTAAAAAATTAATTTTTTAAAATATAATATATATAAAGAACTCAAAAATGGAACAGCAAAAAAAAAATATTTTAAGAAAGATAGGTCATTAAATGTAGCTTATTACACTTCTTCATAAAGTATTAAAAAACAGCCAAAGTATGTAAGTCAAGCTGGAAAAGACTGTAATTTTATTAAACTATTGAAGATAGTTTTATAAAATTTAAAATTTTAATTATATTACCTAACTTACGTTAAAAAAATGGTCTAATACAAATTTAACATTTATCATTATCTTATGCTTATATCATATATGATATGCACGTGATAAACTTGGTTCTGTACTTTTTAAATCTGGCGCTCTTTTGCATCAAATCTCTATAACCTCAAATCCACTTCACATATTTCAAATAAAAATTAAATTATCATTTCTTATTTTCAGAAGTGCCCCTTTAATATTTCAAATTTTTACATCTGATACAATCAATAAAAATTATTTATTACTCAATTCATAATAATAATACGATTGCCATTTTAGCCGCTCAAGTTTTCCCACAATTTTACAATCACCCATATAC
This sequence comes from Synergus itoensis, assembly GCA_904066005.1. NCBI lineage: Eukaryota > Metazoa > Arthropoda > Insecta > Hymenoptera > Cynipidae > Synergus > Synergus itoensis. Next base: position 3,926 of record CAJFCP010024451.1, on the reverse strand, counting down.
GGGATATATATACGGGAGATTTCATTTCAAATGAACCCACTTTTGTAACCGATGTCATCAGATCGGGCTCAAACTTGCACAAAGTTTAGTCCTATTGGGTGGTAGTTACGACACCAAATTTTAACGAGATCGGTCAAAAAAATACCGAGTTGGAGAGGGTGGAATTTTTACATTTTAGTCAAATAGCCCCTGCTTCTGATCCATGTAACTAATAACCTGTTGCATTTAGAAAATTTTGTCCAATTTGACCGATTTTTTTCAAAATGAAAAATATTTTTGACCTTATTTCAAAATGGGACGTTTTTTTTTTGGGGGGGGGGGGGCTCAAAAGAAAGCTCAGGTCTTTTCCTTTGAGAACTTTGAGATCCAAGAGTGGGCTGAGACTTGTTTATCTAACAAAATGAATGTCGAGTTCAATTTGATTGTTTATTCAATTATTGTTTTATTATTGTTTCATTATTTTCATCATTTCATTCGAAACACCCGTGACGCTAGCTTTCAAACATTGTAGTGTTCCTGTTCTCATGATTCCCACTCGCACTGGCGGTTTTCTTGTATCAATGAGTTCTCTTTATATTGATGGTAGAAAAAAATGTTTTTACAAATGAGATGAATGTTCTTCACTTTATTATGAAATTTTATTTCCGAGTATTAAATCTATGCAGGTTTGTACCTTTACCTATTCTAATTTGTATTTATGTGCTTTGACTATTCTGTCTTATAAAATTGAGATTCATTATTATTCATGCTGAACATCTGATCTTGAGAATAATTGGATAAAATACAAAAGAAGCAGCTCTTGAACTTTGAGAATGGTCCTCGTTTTTCTCATTTCATTCCTTTTCTCTAAGACAATGCCTCCTAAAGAGGTATAAACTTGATGAAAACAATTTTTCTGCTTTTTGCTTTAATCCTTTCAAGAAAAAATAACATAGATCTTCAAATATACACGACATATTTCTTATAACTTAATTTCAAAATTCCCTACACTATCAAAGCAGTTGAAAATTTGTGCACCGTGCAAAAAAATCTCGATCAATCGAACAAATTACCGACTTCAAATCCATTGGAAAGTAATGAGTCTTTTGATAATGTTATTCCAGATAGAGATACTCATGATTCTGAGATGAATTCAAAGACTGTTTGCAAAAACCGATACCATCAGGACGTATAATAGTAAAAGTTCTTGATCAAATAAAGAGAAATACAAAACATCAATAAGTAGAGCTGAAAGAATTCAACTCCTCACGCAGAAAACTAATAGCTAAGTTTGGAACATCTGACTAACAAGCCAGGATTGTTAAAAAATTAGTTACAGAGCATGGAATTTTATCACTCCCAAACACAAAGAAATGAAACCTTTAGATTGTAAAACTAAAGCTTTAGTGACTCAATTTTATCAGCGCGATAATATGAGTCGCCTTATGCCATGGATGAACGATTGTGTGTCTGTAGGAATTGATGGTGAGAAAGTTCAAATGCAGAAGAGAATAATTCTCTGCAATCTGAATGAGTTATTTGCTATATTTAAATTCAAACTTGAGAATATCAAATTTGGTTTCACAAAATTCACTCAACTCAGGCCAAAATATTGCATTTTGGCAGGAAGCAGCGGTACTCACACAGCATGTATGTAGTTAAGTAACAAAGCAAAGCCAATAGTGTAACAAGGAGCGAAATCAACAGCAAAATTAAGTAACGCTAAAAAAAGAATGACAAAAAAATCCGCAACATCATCTACAATAAATTGAAAGTACACCGGCCTCCATTAATTAATTTTTTTCACATAAGAAGCAATTCCACAGCCTAATATAACTATTCAACATTCATCAGCGAGCGTAATGCAGGCATTTCAATAATGACAGTCTCAACCCTGTAAAATGCAGAGAGAGCTCATTGATACATTAAGAAAACCATCACTTCGAGTGGGAATCATGAGAACAGGAATACTACAATGTTCTAGAGATAGCACCATCAGTAGCCCCCTGTTACTTTTTCAGAGGCCTGTAGAAAGAAAGTGTCATGAGAGTTGACTATGGCCGAGTGGCGGCGCCACCTATTCAGAGACCCTAAGTTTAAAAAAATGCACGGTAAGAATGTTAAAAATCGTTGTCCTTTTTTTTTGTATAAACAATTTTCCTACATTTTTACGTATAAGACAATGCCAGTTAGGGTGTTTGATATTTTTTAATTATTTAATTTAATATGAATAATTCTAAAAATGAAGAAATGTACTTCATTTAGATGAAAGTTCGAATACAACAGGCACGGATTCACGGTGGGGCGTTAGGGGCGATCAGCCCACCGTGGCGATAAAAAATATAAATAAAGAAATAAATTGTTTATTAGTTAACTTATAAATTAATTTATATTTTTTATTATAATTTTTTTTATAATAATATTATATTTTATAATACACTCACCTTCCGTAAGTTGGACATTCGCTAGTTGGACATTTTCACGTTTGGCTGATTCTGCGTCCCCCCCGAGCGTCCCTTGACAGCCTACACTGAAGTGCCGACGCTCGAAGTGACCTCGAAGTCAGTGCCGTACTGCGTAGCCAGCGTAGTATTGAAATGAACGAATCTTGAGCACGGGTTCAGAGTCTACATATATACGGTCCTGAGTATTGACATAAGAGTGCTCGCTCGTCCTATTTTAATCGCTCCCGCTAGTTGGACAATTACCCCCAAGAGTGGCCAACTTACGAAAGTTGAGTGAATATTATAACCGCCCCACCGTGGATCCACACCTGATGTATTCGAACGTTCATCTAAATAAAGAGCAATTCTCCATTTTTAGAATTATTCATTAAATTAAATATTTAAAAAGTGTCAAACACCCTAACTGTCATTGTCTTATACGTAAAAATGTAGGAAAAAACTTTTGGACCTCAAAGTTCTCAAAGGAAAAGACCTAAGCTTTCTTATGATTAAAAAAAACGATCCTTTTTGAAAAAAAATCAAAAATATTTTTGATTTTGAAAAAAATCGGTCAAATGTTGGATTAAAAATGTCTTTTTTTTTCAAAAGATTGAAGAAAAATCTGTCGAAAACATGTTGGACAAAATTTTGACCGATCTCGTTCAAATTTAGTGTGGTAACTACAGTCGATTCCCGTAAATTGAACACAAGCTTGGATCAAAATACTCAAAAATTGAACATTTCGTGAATCATACCCCTTGCGCATGGCAAGAAAATATTGCTGGAACATATAATCGAAATGAGTATAAAAGGGGGCAGCAATCATTGTGAAAAATTGTTACACCATAACTTGATAAATTGTAAGAGAATGTTTTTCGAGAATGAGTTCTCACGAATCTAGTTTACAAAAAGGACTTAAGGGTTTTTTAAAAACTTGAAATAATAATATTGTAACTATATGTTTTTACTCCCTTTATTCTAATCATCTCACCGAACCCTTCAGTCTGGTTAGGTGCTTTAAAGAGGATTAAAACAGGGGCTCTATTCTCGAGTTCTTTTGAACAATTTTCGTATACGAATGTACTGTTTGTCTTTTTCTAATCACCTGAGTAAGGGTAAGATACACTGAGAAAAAAGTTTGTTTAAATTAATCAAAAAAATTTGTTTGAAGTCAGATAATTGAACGAAATAAATTTTTTACTTCAATTAACAAAACATTTATTTAAATTTAATAAATGAAGAATATTTACTTTATTGATTGAAATATATAAGGGGCATTATTCCTCAAGTGTACCACCCTCAGAATTTGACTTTGTCTGATTCAACTCAAACTTGGGTAAAGTATAGTGAATCCTACTAGGTACAACTTTAGAGGAAAAAGATTTTTTCGAATGGATAAAAATTGACCGAGATAGGGGAGGGGGAATTTTTCGAATTTTTTCGATTTTGTGCTGTTTCGTGCTATTTCGAAGGTACTAATCTCCTTTCCTATGGAATATACAA
>CAJFCP010024444.1:0-11338 GCA_904066005.1 Synergus itoensis | reverse complement strand
TGAACTTCAATTTAAAGAAAAGAAATTAAAAATCGGAGCAAAATTGAGGGCTCTAAAGACTTTTGAACGGAAATTTTGCGTTTGGTCCCACTGTGCGTCTGGTCACCCTAGATGTGTAGAGCAACTTGTTAAAATTTTAACCTGATCGGTTCAATAGAATATTTTAAATTATCTTGACCGAACGAAAAAACGTTGTTAAAGTTTTAGTAAGATTTTTTTTAGAAAACTCATACTTATTGGTACTGACGGTTTGCTCTAAAATTTGATGTTGCTATTCTCCAAAATGATTCTATACTGATACACAGGTACATATGTTAGTAAACATAAAGGTATAAGAAGTTAAAGGTATATAAGTATAAACAATAGAGGGGCGCCCGACCGTTTGCAGACGTCTCTGAAGCTAGCACCGCCATTTCATTACACTGAAACCTAGATTTGAGTCCCGTTTTGGTTGGTCAGCGGACACATATCAAGGGAGCGTGTAGGTCGAAAATCAGTGGCGTATGTACCAGTGTTCCCTTTGCGAACTAGAGCTAACTGACTTAGCGGGTTGGGAGCAACCCAACTTCTCAAAATGACAGAAATCTAGGGGACTCAAATCTAGGTTTCAGTGTATATTGAAGTGGGACCTATGCTAAAATTAATTAATTAATTTTGTTTTAATAAGAAGCGCGCTTGCTTCAGTTGAAGCTAGCACCGCCACACCTGTAACTAAAAGTTGTTGAATTATTTGAATCCGGTTTTCAACATAAATTAAGGACTTATTTAGGGCGCTCAAACTGTGCTAGGCCCTATCCCATGAGCCTTTTATTAAAAAAAAAATCATGTGCAATTGTGCACTCTGATTTCACACACGAAGTGGGCATTGCCATATTTTAGAATTTTCGTAACGATCTGTTTTACCCCCTTTCTAATCGTCTCACCGGACGGTTCAGTCTAGCCATTGTTAAGTGTTTTAAAGATGATTGAAACAGACCTGAATTTTTAATAACAAAAATATAGTAATAATTTTTATTGAAAAAAGCAAATTTCGAAAAAAATTGTTTAAACAATTAAAAATGAATGAACCAAAGTTAATATAATAATCAATATTCTATTTGACTAATACTAATAATTACATTCACCTCAGAGAATGTATTAGATTTGTGTAAAATGCGAATTCAATTTATATTTAAAAAAAAAATCTGCTCGCTTTGCGGGCATATTCTCATCGCGCGCTTCGCGTTTGGCAGTACTAGCGATATCGAACATTTGCTCGATATTACAATTTAATCCGCGGAACTTACTTGTCCATGAGCAACAAAGATGCGTTGAATCGACGAATGTGAGAAGCAAAAGCGATAGAACGACAAGGTCCCAAAAGACACAGAATCCCTGTAAAAAGCAGAGCATTGAAGTGGATTATATGGCATTGAAAAAATTGTACACTTTTATGCCTATAAATCCAAACAAATTCCGTTTTTGTCCTGAATGCCAATTGATGCTCTTCATGGATTAAAACTGATTTCATTTGAATTCATTTGAATGTGCAAAATTTTAAGACATTGAACTTACTTCTTTCTAATTCCGTTGAAAAAATTTAAAGTTCACAAATTAATCCCATTTAATGCTTTTCGGAAAACTTATCAGTTGAATGCCAAATAATGTCTTTCACGGAACAAAATAATGAATGAGTTGATGCCATTTAATGCTTTTCGGCAAAAACGGAATTGATTCGCAAAGGGTGGCATTAACTGGCATAAAAAAATTCAATGCCATTCTATGCCATTCTATGCCTTCCAATGCACTCCTTTTTACTGGGATACTTTGGATGGCTCAATCCTTTATCATCGTCGTCCAACAATAAAATTCCATGAAAAGCATCCCCTTGTCAAGAAATTCCGTAATAAAATATCGCAGTCCACCATCGATCTTCCTCAATAATCCACAAAATGAGTCAATTACATAATCAGCAGCTCCATTGACGAGATAAACAGCAGAATTATGGAGCGTCAAATAAATATAAAAAGCGACACAATACGAATGAAATAGTACGTCAATATAAACCGCCACGCTCTTCCTTGCTTTGGAAACGACGAGACGTGACGGTTAAAATTAAATATGTTCTCCAGTCTAATTAATAAGTCCTAATGACGATCGTCTCATCGTCTCTTCAGCCGGTCTCTGAACTCCCCATTCCTATTACATCAATAATCACAATGATTGGTCTCTTATCTGCCATTCCATTTACTTGGCTCATCTCTCTTTATTTTGCAGACGCTAAATACGAATCAATCGCCTCACTTTTATTTTAATTACTTTAGTTTTAAATGAAGAAGAGAACTAATTTACTTATTTACTTAAGGTTCTATAGACCTTAAGAAACATATCCTCATTAGTGATGGGACATCGATGTCGAAACATAGAAAACATCGATTTTTGCTTTCCATTATCGATTTTTTAAACATCGATGTTGCTTATCGATGTCGATGTGTTCAATATCAATATAATGTTTCGATGTCGATTTTTTTCACCCATTGTGTCAAAAATAATATTTTTTAGCATTTTAAACTTCGCGCCAAATAACAACCAATCAGATGCACCTGCGCATGCGCGATTATCACAATAACGATAGTCGATATTTCTTTACGATATCGATGTTGATTTTTCACATCGATGTTATCTTTTCGATGTATCGATGTATGAAACATCGATTTTTTCCATTCGATGTCCCATCACTAATTCTCATCAGGGCACTCGCGCTTTGCGCTCTGATCTTTTTAAAAATATTTTTCATGATTAATATGAAAACTAATTATCCTATTAAAAAATCGTCAAGGGAGAATTTGTAGACCTTTTAAAGGCCAATAATTATGTTCTTATAATTTTCTCGGTATCTCGCGTTATTTGACTAAAAATTTTAATTTTCAATTTCTAAACAAAATTCAAAAATTTCTTGTACCAATCCTATAGGGTATTAAAAAAAAAGACATTTTTCACCTCTAGACTTTTTTTTCATATTATGCGTTGTTTGACTTCAAATTTCAATTTTCGTTCGTTCTTTTGAATTTTCAAAATTTCATAAGTCTAATAATTTTTTTTTATCGAAAAAAGTCATGAAGATAAATTGTTTCAATTTTTGTATACTATAAATATCAGTACATAGAATTTGAAAATTAAAAAAAATGGATTACAAAAATTTTCAAAATGCTCCAAGTTTTTGAATTTTTATCCAAAATAAACTTGACTTTCATTTTGGGAGACTAAAAAAGCATACCAAAGGTCAATCCAATCTGTCAATTCTTTCAAAAGTTATTACACTAACAAACTAAAATCAACAAACATACATACAGACAGACACATTCATAAAAACATGTTTTTCGGGTTCCGTGGGTTACAAAAAGTGGACATTTGACAAGAAATGGGGGGTCAAATTTTACACAAATCTAATACATTCTCTGTTGAGAATGAAAACGTTCAGTGTCAGTGGCGTAGCAACCGGGGGGGCAATATAGTCATTTTGCCCCCCATTGAAAAACAAGTGATAGTTGTTAAAATAACTAAGATGTTTGTGATGCTTAAATGAAAATGCATTTATATATAATATATACTAGTAAACCAACACGCGCGCTACGCGCACGATTCTTTATTTAATTTCTTACAACTTCAAGTCATTAAAAAATCAATGAAATTTTGCAGATTCAAATTTAGAGATTATGTTTGAAACAACAATGTATCCGAAATTTTAAGGACATTTCGTTACATCACTTTTTTTAGAGAAATATTTCAAGAAGTTTCTAGGAATTTTAATGGATTTTGACCATTTTCAAGTGATTTTTACGAGTTTCAAGGAATTTTAAGAGATTTCAAAAGGTTTCAGAGAATTTTAAGAGACTTTAAGGAATTTTAAATGTTATAATAAAATTTCCAGGAATTTTACAAGAAGTCAAGAGATTTTAATAATTTTAACGAATTTTCTGATTTTTAAAGGATTTTATAGAATTTTTAGGATTTCATGGAATGTAACGAGATTTCTAATAATTTTAATGGATTTTAAATGACGTAAAGAGACTTTAAATGTTATCGTAGAATTTTAAGAATTTTAAGAAGTTTCTGGGAATTTTAAGGTAATTTTATTGAGGGATTTCAAAAGAATTTCTATACATATATGATTTTTAAAAAAATGTGTAGAATTTAAAAGCATTTCGAAGCTTGTTGTAAAATTTTAAGGGATTTTATGAGATTGTTCTAATTATTAAAAGATTTTGTACAATTTTTAACGATTTCATGAAATTTGATAAGATTTATAAGGATTTTAAGAAATTCTAAATGTTAAGAAATTCCAAGAGTTTTTTTTTATGAATTTATAGAGATTTTTTCTAATTTTAACTTGGATTTCAAGAGATTTATAATTTTAATGGTTTTGTGGATTTTAAAGGGATTTCAAGAGGTTTTTGGGAGTTTTAAGAAATCTTGAAGAATTTTAAGCGATTTCGAAGGTTTTCGTGAAATTTTAAGTGATTTGAAAAGGTTTCTGACTGTTTTAACAGATTTTAAGGGATTTTAAATGTTGTAATATAATTTTCAGGAATTTTAAAAGATGTCAAGAGATTTCAATAATTTTAAAAAAATTTTATAGAATTTTAAATAATTTTGTGAAATTTTATGAGATTTCTAATAATTTTAAGGGATTTTCCGATTTTTAGAAGATTTTATAGAATTTCAAGGATTTCATGGAATTTAATGAGATTTCTAATAATTTTAATAGAGTTTAAAGGACGTCAAGGGACTTTAAATGTTATCGTATAATTTAAAGAATTTCAATCAATTTCTGGGAACTTGAAGAACTTTTCACGAATTTTAAAAGATTTTAAGAGAGTTTTATGAGTTTTAGAATATTTTATGGCGTTTAATTGATTTTAAATTTTGTCAGGTAATTTTATTGATTTCTCTAATTTTTAAAAGATTTTGTAGAATTTTTAAGGATTTCATGAAATTTCATAAGATTTATAAGGATTTTAAGAAATTCTAAATGTTGAGAAATTCCAAGAGTTTTTTTTATGAATTTATAGAGACTTTTGCTAATTTTAACTTGGATTTCAAGAGATTTATAATTTTAATGGTTTTTGTGGATTTTTAAGGGATTGCAAGAGGAGTTTTAAGAAATCTTGAAGAATTTTAAGCAATTTCGAAGGTTTTCATTAAATTTTAAGTGATTTGAAAAGGTTTCTGAGTGTTTGAAGAGAATTTAAGGGATTTTATGAAGTTTCGAAGAATTTTAAGAGACTTTAAGGAATTTTAAACATTGTAATATAATTTTTAGGAATTTTAAAGGAAGTCAAGAGATTTTAATAATTTTAAAAATATTTTAATGGAATTTTAAATAATTCTGTGAAATTGTATAAGATTTCTAATAATTTTAATAGATATTAAAGGACGTCAAGGAACTTTAAATGTTATGGTATAATTTAAAGAACTTTAAGCAGTTTCTGGGAATTTTAAGAAGTTTTCACGAATTTTAAAAGATTTCAAGAGAGTTTTACGAGTTTTAGAATATTTTATAGGTTTAAAGGATTTTAAAGTTTGTCAGGTCATTTTATTGATTTCTCTAATTTTTAAAAGATTTTGTAGAATTTTTAAGGATTTCATGGAATTTGATAAGATTTCTAACGATTTTAAGAAATTATAAATGTTGAGAAATTCCAAGAGGTTTTTAGGAATTTGTAGAGCTTTTTGCGAGTTTTAACTTGGATATCAAGATATTTATGATTTTAATCGTTTTTGTAAATTTTTAAGGGATTACAAGAGGTTTTTGGGAGTTTTAAGAAATCTTAATGAATTTTAAGGTATTTCGAAGGTTTTCCTGAAATTTTTTTGCGCCATTAGTTTGTTTTTCTTCTTTCATCTTCAAGTAATTCAATTGCCAATCAGGTTTGCAACAACAATGTCTGCGAGATTTTCGAGACATTTCGTGACACCACTTTTTTAAGATAGGAATATGTATATGATGACTTTTTGTCATTCGAGTTTGCCCCCCCACGAAAAATTCCGTTGCTACGCCCCTGTTCAGTGTTTATGTGACGCGTCATGGCTCGATTTACTTTTTAGAGGGTTGGGAATAGGTGAGAAATAGAAAGGGATAGAGAATAGGAGATTGATAGAGTGAAGCGAATTTTGATTGACAAGAATATAGAAAGTGATAGGTGTAGATAGGCGAGAGTTTGAAAGGAATAGAAAAGTTTGTAGATTAAAAGAGATAGGAGTGAATTTTGATTAATAAGAAGATATAAAGGTAAAGATGATAATGGACGAGAGATAGAAAGGAATAGAGAAGATTGAATGTGATACAGAGGCGTAGCTACCGCCGTATCAGCCGTATCAATGATACGGGGCCCCCGAGCTTCAGGGGCCCCTGAGTGTGTTAGCGAAAATTCGTAAAATTAAAAATTTTTAATTGAAAGGGTAGAAGGACCTCCCGACAAATTTTGATACAGGGCCCCCCTAGAGTAAGCTACGCCACTGCTGTAATAGGAACAATTTGGGATTCACAAGGAGATGTAAAGGAATAGACAAGAATAGGCGAGAAGTGGGAAGTGAAAGAGATAGGAGTGAACTGTGGTTGACAAGAAGATAGAAAGATATAGACTGATATAGATAAGAGATAGAAAGAGATTGAAAATAAATTAAAAGTGAGGTAGAAAAAGTGACAGAAATAGACGGGAGATAGAAAGGGAAATAGAAGTGAGGATTGAAATAAATAAAAATGCTTTTAATTAACAAGGAAATAGAAAGAGGTAGACTACAATAGACCAGAAATAGAGAAAAGCGTATTGAAAGATGCGGATTGAGATGAAGATAGAAAGGGACACGATTACTATCTCTTTATTTCGAGCAGGAATATTTTCAGTTTTTGTGCAAGAAAGTTCGGCTTCGTTGTGTCACGTGTTCATTTTGTGCAGGGTTGGGTTATGACACTGACATATGTATTATGAAAATTTTTTAGGAAAAACTAAAGGGCTTGTCGCATGCGAAGCGTGTGCTTATTGCTTGCGTAGTTAATTAAAATATTTGAATTCACTTGAAATCTCTTGGTTAATCTTTGAAATATACATATTTGGAAATGAAAATAAGGGTATAAAATTTTTGTTACAGGTACTGACGATGGAGATTTAAAGTTCAATTATCTTTCAAACTTTGGACCGAGGTTTAGAAAATTAGCAGATATGTATGGAGAAGAACCCAGCGACGAAGAAAGCGAGGGTGGCTGCGAACGTGAAAGTGAAAGTTGGTGTTGAAAATATCTTTATCTTTGGACAAAGATATTATCGTTCTCTTAAACTTAAATTGATCTGCTTCCACACGTCGTGTCATGAGCTTCGAGTCTCTTGAGGTCTGTCTTACGAGTAGTAAAAACGAGTAAAAGTACTTAAGGACTTTTTCCATGGCGAAGTCAATTTTCGCGCATTTTCATTGATTTCAAGTTCTCCAATGTAAAGAGACGCCAAAGAATCAAAACAGGAAAATGTGATAAGAATGTTTCATACAATCTACAATTCCAAAATTATGCACGATGAAATCTTGTGAATCCTGCAAAATTTTTCATATATATACAGGGTGTCCCACCACCTATACAACTACCGGTAATATGTGATAGAGCACGAAAAAAGAAACATAAAAGTCCTGTGGCAAATGTTGATCTGGGTCTTATTTTGGGCATAGTAAAGCTTCAAAGTTGGGCATAATGAACCAATCAGGAGCGAGATTTAGGAACCACTTGTTTGTCTCATAAGTGTTAAGATAGTGTGCGTGATAGCGGTTCACTTCACGCTCCTGATTGGTATATTATGCCCAACTTTGAAACTTTACTGTGCCCAAAATAAGGCCCAGATCAAAATTTACCAGAGGACTTTTCTGTTTCTTTTTTTGTCCTCTATCACCGAGTACCGGAATGTTCATAGGTGGTGGGATACCCTGTATATAAATTAAGTTCAATAAAATACAGGGTGCGAAATTTAAGTATCAAACATAGAAAGCGGACAGCTATATTAAGTATTAGGAAGAGATATTTTATATCTTATTATTATAAATATCCTCAAGGGAGTAAAAAGACAAGCTAATTTTATTTTATTTTTTTTTATTTAATAATAGCAAAGAAATTATATTTGACTGATTATATCGAAATTCGCTAGCTGAGAAAATCTCTATATATGGAAAGTACTTTTTCCGTCCTAATTCAAATTTCTTTAAGATTCTTGCTAATCTGAAATCTTGGAAATTTTCAAATACTTTTATAAGGCCAAATAAACTAAATTTCTAATGTTCATAGTACACTGCCCCGAAAGAAGTTAATTAAGAATTTTAACCTATCTGTAATTTGCAAATATTTCAGAATCAATATATCACTTTTGCACATTTTTTGCAATTTGAAAACCTTTTTATATATAAAAGACAAATATTAATGGTATTTTTAAACAATTTTTCACATTAACAAAATACAAATTCTGAGACTGAAATATTTGCAGCAGATAATAGTGATAATTATCAAGGAAAAGTATATAAAAATATCTTATGTTAACCTAATGCTTCCAAAACCCACCAGTTTTTCAATTTTTGTGCTGAAAAAATCCTACCAGCTGCAAATACACGAATTGAATCATCGTGATATCGTTAAGTAAAGTATCATATTTAAAAATATTTTTTACAACAAGTGCATGATTTCAGCCGTTTTTCGTGTATATTAACCCAAGACACTCACTTGGGGTGTGTCATACCCTAGCCCATTTTCTATCTCAAATTTATCTCTTTAAAATTTTTATCCTTCGAGTACAACGTGGAATCGTGGGACGTATAGTGCAACGGGGGGTGTGTGCACACCCCACTCTGTTTTTTGCGTTTGAATTTTTAATGACGCATTTCCAGATTTCGAAAAATACTTGGATTGGATTCAATCCCAAATACCTAGAATCAATGTAGGAAAGTTGTCAAATAGCTTAGCAATTGTTTAACATTTTTTTTTTTTTTTTTTTTTTTTTTTTTTTTTTTTTTTTTTTTTTTTTGTCTCTTTTTTTCAGCAGGGGCTGAAGTTTTTTGTTCCGTTGGGGTGGCCATACACTCCACGTTGTACTCGAAGGGTTAACAGTCAGCAATTTTTTAAACATATTTAATATAAACATTTTTATTAAATTTTTGCGTAAATTGATTGAAAATGGTTTAAAATATATTGTAAATATATTATTGTTATAAATACATTGGAGTGTGACACACCCCATGTGATAGTTACGTAATTCCCATGAGGTGTGACTGTCTTGGGTTAAAATTTATGCATTTTTTCGGTGATTTGCGGTAATTTGTTTATTGAATTTTGGATAATTTGTTTGAAATCATGTAAGTGTTATAAAAAATTTCGTATGTTGCACGGCGAAAATGTTGATATATGTTTTAGAACTTTGTACTCTAGAAGAGGTTGTGAAATTCACAATTAGGTTTTGAAAAATTGCATCTAATATTAGGTAGCTAAAAAAATAATTATAAACGATAGGCAGCTATGCAATTCATAACACTCGTAACATGTTAAAATATTATTTTTTTGAAGAATACATAATATGATGATCGACAAGTTCCAAGTAACGACTTTTGTACACAATTATTTTATACAATTATAAATCATCTGACAATCGTGTAAAAAACATAACTTTAAAGTCATTACCATTTTGTTACACGATTTTCAAACACTGCCTTATATAAGCGTGACTTTTTCAAAGTCCCGATATCCATTAAACTTATCAGATGAAGAAAGGCGAAAAAATTCAATGAAACTTTGAATCTTTTGAACCGTCTTCTCGTGCCTTTTATTAAATGTGATGTGGCCTTAACAAGAAGCTAGAAATAACTTTACGAACATTCCATAGAATCTTTACAAGTATTAGACAGAGTTTTCGAAAAATTTCTCGAAAATAAGATTCTACACGGAGAGAAAAATCAGCGTTTGAAACGACGAAAGGGCATCTTAGTCCAGACCGACTACTCATCGTCGTCTGAGACGACGAACAGGTCTGGTGAAACGTGAAAAATCCGGGTGGGTAGCACCCTAGTACCAAGGGGGGGGGAGGTCCTCCTTTTTTTTCGAAATCATTTATTATTTAATAGAAAAAAAAACTAGTAATAATGTAATCAAATCAAACATTGCTTGAACATCGGGACTTTTTACATTTTTTTTTGCTTGGAATTTCCGGTGGGTAAATACCCACCCGGAATTTTCCACGTCGTTTCAAACGACGATCAAGATTCGTCGTTTCAAACGATGAATAAGCATCGTTTCAAACGCTGATTTTTCTCTCCGTGTACAACATTTACAACATTTACAACAGCTATTTGTTGAAAATATTTTATAGAACTTCTTAAAGTGTTTTAAGATCAACATAATCCATCCAATAGAATATTATTTCCAGCAATTTTCGTTTAAAATATCATTAAATATTACCATATATATATATATAGTTTTTCTCGAGTTTTACATAGATTTAGGTAAGATGTTGAAAATTATTATTAAAGCAACCAACTCATAGAATGAGTTTACTAGTTTTTTATATTGTACAGTAGTATACGTATTCTGTATATATGGAGTAATTAAAGTTATTAAAATAATTAAAATAATAAATTAGACAATAGTCTTCAGTTGAAAGTAAGTCTTACTATTATTATAGTATTATAAAACCATCAAATTCAACATCAACGGCAGCAACGCAAGTCATTTATTAGGTGTAATTGTGAAATTGCGTGCTTTAAGACTGTTCTTCAACCTGGGAATTCATCGCAATGAAATACCCGGATTTTTTAAAATTATGTTTACATAGCACTATATATATAATACGATGTAGGTGTTAAATAAGACATATTTAATTTACAAGAAACATCAACTTCAAGTAGAAATGTAGCCGAGAGTTGAAAGCGAATTATGAGATAAGATTATGTGTTGAAGAATGAAAGCAACGAAAGCTTGAATGAGATAACAGTTATGTGTACATTTGTAACTGTTAAAACGGTGTCATTTTGATTTGTGTAAAGTTGTCAAAGCGCAGTACTAAGTTCTATGAATATATGATGAACAATTGAAAACAGAAATTCGTTGTCATCCCAGTGGGCAAAAAGACATTGACATCCTGAGGACGTCTATGTCAGTTTAAATGATGTCCAAAAGACGTCTCATGTCTTAAAGACGTCTTTTGGACGTGAGACATCTTTAGACTGACACAGACGTCCTAATGATGTCTTTAGGACGTCTTCAGGATGTCAATGTCTTTTTGCCCACTGGTATATTTTGTATTTTTGTATCAAGTTTTAGTAAGTGAAACGAAACAAA
>CAJFCP010024430.1:8497-22474 GCA_904066005.1 Synergus itoensis | reverse complement strand
GTATTTTTGCTGTACATAACAATTCAATTTATTCAATTCGACTAAAAATCCAATAGATGGCGCTCCGATCAGGTAGTCCGAACTATGATACCCCTCCGGATGCTAAATTAACAACTACCATATACATACACGAGCGATGCATAGGGCTGATAAAAAGAATTGAATATACAATTTCAGGGGACCTTTTTGAAAAGCAGGAAGACATTGCAGATCCATCGATATGGAAGGAACAATCAGCATCTGAGTACCTGCAAAAGTTGCAAGCAAAAATGCGCTGGCTGATAATAAACACATCGGATTTTATCGTCCCTGGGCACGGTCCGATGTTTCGTGTGACGGATTCAATGAGAAAATTGATCGAGTGCCCAGGCGAGTAAGACTACAAAACAAAATTATTTTTTAAGACATTAACTTGACCCGAACAGATTTTATCTCGCGGATTTCCTGGCTCTCGATTTACTCGACGCACAATGATTCGCATAATAATACTTACAAATTAAATACTTAAATAAATACTTAAATATTATATTTATAATGAAAGATAGAGTTGTATTTACAAAGATTTTTTTATTAAACACTGTGTCGATTATCGTGTATCACAATATTATTTTTAATTTATGATTACAGTACAACTTTTTATATATTAATACATGTATCTGCTATGACGAACACACTCACAAGAAAGAGCGCGAGGCGATATCTTTCCAGCGTCAAAAAATAAAAGTTTAACTTATAAATTAATTTGCAATATATTATATGATCATATCCACTAACGAGGTACACAAAATCCTTTTCCGGTGGAGGTACATTCTAAGTAAATAAAATACGATCAAATGATACTCTCTATATCAATGACGTCAATGTTTCATGCAGAATACAAACGTTTTTATAAGACAATCACAGCCAAAATTGAAATGAAAAGTATTAAGAAGGAGCAACAAATTGGGCCTTATGATTATACAGTTTTACGGAAGCGAAATGAATAAATTAATGTAAGAAGTATATAGTTCAAATAATCTAAATTTTTCTAGAATTCTCTATGTACTTCTCGCAATAGCACACATTTTCACAATCAGCTTTTGATCTTACTTGATTATTGTAACTACATAAGTTGCTTTATTTCACTCCAGTCTCGATGATGAGGCAATTCTGATTTTGTAAACTCGCCTTATAATTTAAAATGCATTGAATGCTTTAGGCAAGTTCAAAGTTCTTCCAAATAAAATTGATATTTATAAACTAATAAATATATTAAATATATCAATGCTTTCTCTTATCTTAATTTTACTTTAAAACAAATAATCAAAAGAAAATGCATAATATGTCTAGCAAGCAAAAATTACTAAAACAATTATCCAAACATCAATCGTATTAAATATAATTAAAAATAATTGTGAATTTGCAAAAACTGTGATTATTCTAATCTTCAAACGTTTTTACTATATAGTGACAATTTAGAGCTCTTTAAAAATATTTGTTGTTAAATTGTACTACATATTAACATTTTACAGAAATATCAGCTTTCATCTTTGATACAGAATATACATTTTGAAATTTTGTGTTCCCAAATATTATTTCCAAATTCAAGGATTTAAAATTCAACAATTATTTTAAGTTAAGTGAAACAATTTTTGTATGAAAGAGTTTAAAGTAAAGAAAAAATTATTTTTAATTGGAATCGTACACATTAAAAAAAAAATAAAAATTCAATTCGTTCAGTCCACTAGCTACTCTGAATTATATATCGACGAGACAATTTTTTAAAGTTAAGTTTTTGTAAAATAAGATGAGAAGGCAAGATGAATTTGCAAGCAGTAAAATATCAAAGAAAAATGATTCTAACCAATCTGATGTTTACAATTAGCAGATTGTTTTATCGAAGAGTACAAATTATTTTTATGGGTTCGACACAAAATATGAAAATTAATGGAAGCTGATTATCGAGACTAATTATAAGTGTCTGCCAATAAAACCTGGCAGGGCGACGCGTGTGTGTAGTGGTAGTGGTCCCGGACCAACCTCTCCTGTCACAGTTCCCAGCTGTTCCACAAATTATTAAATATATGTCAAGAAGCTATTATATATATGCTTCAAAACGAAAAGAAATCCTATAAGGCTAAACAAACGTTCTTTTTTTTTATGCAGGATTTTTCAAAAAAAAAATTGAATCATTTTTTTAAGACAGGAATAGAAGATAATTCTAACAATAAGAATTTGAAAAAGTTTAAATTTCAAATTGAAGATAAACCAATTGTTAAAAACTACAATTCTATTTTCCAAAAACTTTTCATTTTCATTTACAATAAAATTTTGCCAAGAATTTTATTTATTTTTTTTTTTTTCATGAATTTCTGTTCATTAATTTTCTTCTATTCCAATTTCACAGATTTTTCGAACCACCCTGCATTTACAAATAAAAAAGAAAACACTTAATAACAATCACCAATCAAGTGAAAAAAACTGCGTCTATAGTTTGTAACATAATTAAAAAATTTTTATTTTAAAACCTATTAACTTTATTATCCTTCGGTCATTATTAATACTGATCCATCTGATTAAGTCTGAACAGTTGACAAGATGCTAATTAAATGCAGTGTACTTAAAATAATCTAAAGATAAATTGTAAAAATCGAGATAATAATGAAACGACAATTTGAAAAAATCTTGATAATAATCTAACGGAAATTATGTATCTTAATGTATTTTTGTGTGTATATTCTGTGTTTTATATGTCATTCTGTACCTGGGTGTTGTATATAAAAGCAAACAAGAAAACAAAAGACTTGTAAAACGCTGAGAGAAAATATATATTGAAGTAATAGCATAATTAACGAAACAAATTATTTACAGAAAACAGTGATAGACGAGAAATAAACCAGAGAGAAAAATAACTCTTGCAACTGCAGAAAAACACTGGTAAACGAAGCAGATTTCCAATTTTCAGAGCTAGGTACAAACAAAGCCGTTTTTCATTAATGTAAGATGTTTGTTGTTGTACTCCGTAAGTGTGTCTGCGAAGAAATAAGACGAATACAAGTAAATATAAAAATATAAACATTAAGCACCGAGAAAAACAATTCTCCATTGCCAAAATATATTTTTTAATGAAATACATACAGGGTTGCAAAAATGATTAATTATCCACTTTTAATTACTAACTACATAAAAGAAATTGTAATTATCCTCAAAATAATTAATAATTACAATATAAAATTGTAATTGTACTGAAAATAATTAATAATTACAAAAGAAAATTGTAATTATACTCGAATTAATTAATTAAAAAAATTTTTTTTTTAATTTTCAATTATTCGGAAAAAGAGCGTTTATTTGTGTATTTACCTACAAGGGTATTCAAAAGCTATTTATCGAAATAATAATATTATTTAAATAATAAGATTGAATTATTGTTAAATATTTTTATTTCTACTTTGAGTGCTCTAAACTTTTTTTGGATTCAACATTTTTTTAAGATTGTATACTTCAATTATTTCGAGTATAATTACAATTTTCTTTTGTAGTTATTAATTATTTTGAGTACAATTACAATTTTTACTTTATAATTATTAATTATTTCGATTATAATTACAATTTTATATTTTAATTATTAATTACTCTGGTAATGTAATTACAGATGTAATTAATTATTTGCAACCCTGAATACATATTATGTACTAAATTATTACTGAATCGTTAAAAGATTACAACAATACAAAATTGTTTTTTTCGATTATATATAGCGAAACATAAAACAAATACAAACTATGAAATCAATTGAAAAAAAATAACAAAACTTAGTAGTAATTGTGTATTAAAAGGAAAGCAGATTTACACAAAAAATATCATACCAAACCATGCCGAAAGGAATATAAGAATTGATACGCAGAAGCTTTTTTTAAAAGAAAAGTGAAGACAATCTTCTCCAAGTCCAAAGCAATCACGCGATGCTTATTACAGATTTATACATAATAAAAGCGAATACTCAGAAAAAAGATTTTCTCGATAACAATTTCTTTGACTAAATGTCTAACTCTTCTTAAATTTGTGTTTCTAAGTACGACTTTACTGGCATTAATGGTCTTATTTTCAAAGATTCATTGCTACTGACAAAAATAAAAATAAAAAATATAAAATTCCGATCTATCAAAAATCTGATGACTCTTTTATTACATTTGTTTGTAGAGAATAAACTAGAGTCTACGAAAAGAAAAGTAGAATAGAAAGGAAGATTATTTTCTATTAAAAACTACAATATTATTGTACACTGGCACTCTGTCGAAATTCGTACATTAAAATCGGGTTACACTCGACTCAGCCTCGAAATTTACATCTAAAAGTCTAATTGTACCTGGGTACAATATATCAGTACAGATTCTACGCGAGGTAGTATTTCAACAGATTGTTAAAGACAATTGTTTAATAAATATATTATGGCTCTTGGTAGTCAGTAGTACGCAGACTCTCACATGTAGTCGAAAACCTGATCTAAAATCGGATCCTTTGGGCCGCATGCAAAAGCGATTCAGTAATAACAATTATACATTGCACCTTTAATAAGACCTTAACACAGATGTGTATTCTTTTTAAATTACGTGACTCTTTCAACGAAAACAATTTAGGAACAGAACGGAAATATTGTTTGTGTATTTCACTTTTCAACTCTTCGACACATTCCATTTTAGAATTTATAAAATTTATTCATTTTTGAGAAAATGAGATTATAAAATTTTTCTTTAACTTCCCTGGCGGAAGGTTCGGATTGAAATTCATTCCGAACCAATCCGAAAGCTTCCGAATCATTCCGGAATTTGTGTCCGAACCAAACAGTTTCATTCCGATCTAATCCGAAGGAAGTTTTCAATCCGAATTAATCCGAAGCCCATTCAAAACCTATCCGAAGATTTAATCCGACAGAATCCGAATCAATCCGGTCAATCCGAATTAATCCGACTTAATCCGAACTTTTAATTCGAATGAATCCGATTTAATCCGGTCTATTCGGATTGAAAGTTCGGA
Organism: Synergus itoensis; assembly: GCA_904066005.1. NCBI lineage: Eukaryota > Metazoa > Arthropoda > Insecta > Hymenoptera > Cynipidae > Synergus > Synergus itoensis. The sequence continues at coordinate 17,458 of CAJFCP010024430.1, read as the reverse complement.
TTAATTCTGACTCATTCGGATTGATGGATTGATTCGGATTCAGTCGGATTAAATGTTCGGATCGTTTTTGAATGGGTTTCGGATTAATTCGGATTGAAAACTTCCTTCGGATTAGATCGGAATGAAACTGTTTGGTTCGGACACAAATTCCGGAATGATTCGGATTGATTCGGAATGCATTTCTATCCGAAGCTTTCGCTAGGGTTATAAAGCTGCTCTCATTTTTATAGAAATTATTTTTAATAATTATACATACATTTTTTTTTTAAAGAAATAAATAAAAATAACAATAGACACTCTAAATTAACATTTTTTTTTTAATTTAAAAAGTTTTTAAAAATCAAAACATCTACACACTCTCATTCTTTATAAGTCTCATAATTTAAACCTTACATTCTAAGAGTCAGAATGTTACATACATAATAAAGCATAAAAATTAAAATAAGAAAGCCAGAGCAGATTTGAGTAAATTTGAAAATTCATCGAAGAGTTGAGTTTGTTCAATAAAGTATGAGCAGTGAGAGAAAATTTGAAAACTATGCTTAATGCATAAATATTACGCACCCTAAACGTTAAATTATATTCAAAGTCCCATCGGTTTACTTTCAAAGATATTCCTTATCATGGTATCTCAGAATTTCTTTCATTGAATTACTCGAGGCACTCAGAACAAATTAAAACCTAGAGTCTTTCAAAGTTGTGACAAAAAAACAAATCTCAAATAAATAAAATAATATCCACTTTATCATAAGAGCATTTTACACTCGAAAAAATTAAGGGAATTTTACCTTGGAGAATATTCCACATTTTTGGTTGGGAAAATGACTTTCCCGAACATTTTAGAGAATTTTCCTAAAACTTCTGGAAATGTACTAAAATTTTGGGAAAATTCCTTAAAATTTAGCGAATTGAACATTACCTATAATTTTGTAGGGAATTTTCCTAAATGATTTGGAAATTTATCGGAAAAATTGAGAAACATTCCCTAAATATTTGTGAATTAATTAGTACCTAAAACTTATTGGGAATTTTCCCCAAAAATGTTTGATTTTCCATATAAGTTAGTTAAATTAAAAAAAATTTGATTTTTTAAGGCCATGTAAGACTTACCCGATACCTACCTTACCGACATTTTTTTCTCTGCAACCCTACTAGTACATTTATTGAAATATCAAATTGAAAATTTCTAAAATCAAAGAAAATATGCTAAGGTATGTTTATCTGGTCTTAAATTTTTGTAAAAATAAAAAAAAAATTTTTTTGAAAAATTTTTTTTTTATAAACGTCAATATTTAGGACCAGATAAACGTACCATAATGCTTTAGCTTCAATTTTAGAAATTTTCAATTTGATATATCAATAAATGTAGAAGTATCGTTGCAGAGAAAAAATGTCGGTAAGGTAGGGATCGGGTAAGTCTTAAATGGCCTTAAATGATTTTTGCTTTGAAAATTGGTTTTTATCACTAGAAATTACTAATTTGCTTTAGTCGCTTATTTATCAACATTCGTTAATTAATTTTTAATTATTTAAACAAATTCAATTTGTTTAAATGCTTCTTTCTAGAAAATTGTTTATTTCCTAAAAATGATTACTATTGGCCTAGTGAAATATTTATCAACATTGGTTAATTAATTTTCAATGATTGAAACAAATTCCATTTGTTTATTTTTTTCCAGAAAATGTTTCGGAATTTTTCCTACCAAATTTTTAGGAACATTCAGGAAAGTTTTTGGGAAATTAGCGTTTCAAACATTTCGGGAAAGTTCCCCAAAAATTTTTACAGTGTAGTTTTCCGCGACTTTGCGTTCGCAATAATAAATATTTTTTATTTATTTTTATTTATTTATTTATTTTTAAATTGCCGAAACTAAATTGCTCTTATGGTAAAGTATCGTCACAAGCCCTTAAACTTGTTAATTATAATCAGATTGTTTTCTTATTTCTCCAACTTTGCGAGACACTCTGCATTTTAAAAGTGAATTGAATTTAACTACCTAAAGCTATCTCGAGCCTAAATTATAGCATTTAATTAAGGGCATGCTCTACGGTGACGACGTAACCAATTTTTTTGGCGCTCACCATGTCCGAACGGAATGATATATCGCTCTCAAAATTTTGAATATAGGAATACAGGAATATTTTGAATATAAACATTAAATTGCGTTTGTATATTTAGTTGTAGTCAAAATTTTGAAAAAAATCAAGTCGGTAAAGTAGGGATCTGATTTTTTTCAAAATTATGGCTCCAACTAAATATACAAACGTAATTTAATGTCTCATTTCCTATATTCCAAAGTTTGAGAGCGATATATCATTCCGTTTGGACATGGTGAACGCCGAAAAAAATTTTTCACAACCAAGCGCAGAGCATGCCCTTAAGAATAAAGTGAATAAAGAGTACAACAAATTTTTAAATCTAGCGCAATTCAATCCTAAAAATATTATCGTTTACAATCATTTTTTACATTCAGAAATATTTTATCACAAAATTAAAAATATTTATTCGTTGTAACGTTTAAAAGAGCACCTTTGACTTTTATAAAATTTTTATCAAAGATAAAAATAAATATGATTATAAGAATAAATAGCTCTTGTTTATTTAAACCTCGTTATTGAGAAAAGTATGTAACCTCAAGAACTGTCGTTCACTAAAATGATCACTTGATCAGTCATTTAGAGAATATCTGCTTATATTTTGGTGAAACTAGCTGTTAAAACAGGGTTGCAAAAATGATTAATTATCCATTTTTAATTACTAATTACATACAAGAAATTTTAATTACCCTCAAAATAATTAATAATTACAATATAAAATTGTAATTATAATAGAAATAATTAATAATTACAAAGTAAAAATTGTAATTGTACTCGAATTAATTAATTCTAAATTCTTTTTTCAATTCAATAAGATTGAATTATTGTGAAATATTTTTATTTCTACTTTGAGTGCTCTAAACTGTTTTTGGATTCAACATTTTTTAAAGATTATTTTTAGTATAATTACAATTTTATTTTGTAATTATTTATTATTTTGAGTACAATTACAATTTTTTTACTTTATAACTAATAATTATTTCGATTATAATTACAATTTTATATTCTAATTATTAATTATTTTTAATATAATTACAATTTTTCATTTGTAATTATTAATTATTTTTAATATAATTACAATTTTTCATTTGTAATTATTAATTATTTTTAGAATAATTAAAATTTTTCTATGTAATTATTAACTAATCTAGTAATGTAATTACAGATGTAATTAATTATTTGCAACCCTGCTGTTAAATAGGAACAATTATCAATTAATTCTCGCTAAACTATTGCAGTCTGTTGGAGATCTTAAAAACCTATTTGAATCTGAATCTACTGTAGTACTTTTTTCTCTAATATTTTTCTGTCAGTATTATTAATATTCTTTGACTTTAAATTTTACTGGCGAAATATCTCAAAGTGTCGATATCGTGAGAAGTTCTTTCAAAATGCTCCTGATTTATCTCGTCATAAAGTTCGTAACGGAATAAATCCATCCATACCCATGATTCTCAGCTCTTCATCATCAAGATTCCTTCTCTAAAAAAACCGATTAAAATTGAGTCAGAGTGCAAGTTGGTGACTATTTTCACAAACAGACGGGACGTGAAAGCACAAATATGTAATGCCAAAGCAAAAAAATTTTCAATAGTTCTACGAAGCTTACTAATTAAAATTCATTAAGATTCGATGAAATTCCCTCGGTGCACATTAAACATAATTTTCAAAGTGTTTGAAATTGAATGTATTATACAAGTGTATTGTTAGTTCCAGTTACCACGTTTTTTCATGGGTCACAGATTAGTACTCAGCCAGCAAGACATTTTCTGAATCGCCGTTTCTCTCCTGACTTCTAGAATCGATTGAGATTTCCAGTGCATCATATTTGAGTAATTTATGAGGTCAGAAGCTCTTGTAGTAATTTGTGACACATACGTTGTGAGCAGCATGAGGAAACATTAGTCCGAAAGGTTGCCTTGCAAGGCAACGATACACACATACATAAATAAACTCTTGACTCATCAGTTACGAATAAAATAGATTTTTTCCACAAAAATCGACAATAATAATAGGACTCTTCCTTTTAAAAATGTTGTGCCTATTTTGCTCTTTGATGAAATTTTGTGTGGATCGTTGCCGATTCTATAAATCTATAGTCTTACATGCAATTTTAGTAGGAGGCAATTTCGTACCAAGGATTCACGAATTAATGTAAATTGAATATTTAAGTTAGTGTAGTTTTTGAGCCAGAAATTCTGGTACAAAAGAAAAGAAAAGCTTATAATAAATATTTTACATAAGTACTCGTGTCACCTTGGGACGAAATGCGAACATCAATATTAACAGTTTTGAGACAGCAAAATTATTAAAAGGGGAAAATAAATTTGTAAAGGTAAATTAGTACAGTTGGTTTTTGATTTGGAAATTTGGAAATTCGGTTGGAAATCATTTCTATCGTCTGTTCAGATTGAGTATTACATAGGGTTCGTCACGAATGTTACTTAAATCCATACCGTTAGGCTCGTAACACGGATTGACTGTGTAATTCAGATTAGGTTGATGATAACTCACCGGTTGCATACTATTTGTTCTTCGTCTTTCCTCCTCACGATCATCAAGACAGAGATCGGAATCCGAGTCGATCTTTCGCCCCAAGTCATCCTGCTCATAGAATTGTCAATAATTAGTTTTAGATTAGAGTATCAGAGAGATCACGAAATGTCTTGAAAATCTCGCATATATTGTTGTTGCAAACCTGATTGGCTTTTGAATGACTTGAAGTTGAAAGAAGAAAAAAAAACTAATGACGCAAAAAAATTTCACGAAAATCTTCGAAATCCCTTAAAATTCGTTAAGATTCCTTCAAATTCTCAGAAACCTCTTAAAATCCCTTGAAAATTCACAAAAACCATTAAAATCATGAATCTCTTGAAATCCAAGTTCAAATTCGCAAAAATCTCTAAACATTCCTAAAAACCTCTTGGAATTTCATAACATTTAAAATCTCTTAAAATGCTTAGAAATCTTATCAAATTCCATGAAAACCTTCAAAATTCTACAAAACCTTTTAAAAATTAGTAAAATCTCATAAAATCCTTTAACATTTTACGCAACAACCTTTAAAATCCTTTTAAATTCTTCAAAATCTTTTAAATGTCAAAAATCCCTGCAAATTATTCGAAATCCCATAAAATTTCACAAAATTCTTAAAAATCCTATAAAATATTTTTAAAATTATTAAAATCTCTTGCATTCTTTTAAAATTCCTATTAAAAATTTTATGACAATATTTAAAATTCTCTTAAAATTCTCTTGAAACATCCAGAAACCTTTTAAAATCACTTAAAATTTCACGAAAACCTTCCAAATCGCTTAAAATTCGTTGAAATCTCTTAAAATCTCAGAAACTTCTTGAAACTCTTTGAATTCTAGGATAAAATTTAAAGCCTCTTTACATCGTTTAAAATTCATTAAAATTATTAGAAGTCACATTAAATTCCACAAAATCTTTCAAGAATCATAAAAATCTTTTGAATTCGCTTAATATTTCTCGAAATTTCACGAAAACCTTCCAAATCTCTTGAAATTCGTTGAAATCTCTTAAAGTTCTTAGACACCTCATAATCTTTCTCAAATTTTCAAAACATTTAAAATCCCTTAAAATTCCCTACCTTTAAAAAATCTCTCAAAATTTCATGAATTCCCTTCAAATTCAGCGAAATATCCTGAAATACCTTAAAATTCCACGAAATCTTTTAAAAATCCTAAAAATCTTTAGAACTTTGTCAAAATCACTTGAAAATTGTTTAAATTCATTGAAATTCCTAGAAACCTTTTGAAGCTCTCTAAAAGAGATGATGTAAGGAAATGTCTCTAAAATCTTGCATTTTTATTATTGTTTCAAATCTGCTCTCTATATTTGACTCAGCGACATTTTATTGGTTTTTGAATGACTTGAAGTTGTAAGAAGTAAAATAAATAATCGTGCGCGAAGCGCACGTGTTGGTTTGCTAGTCCTATCTTAAAAAAGTGGTGTAACGAAATGTCTCGAAAATCTTGCATACATTGTTGTTGTAAACCTGATTGGCTTTTGAATAATGACTTGAAGTTGTAGAAAAAAAAATAATAATCGCACTTTGTCCCTTAAAATTTTACGAAAACCTTCCAAATTTTTGTAAATTTTACAAAATCTTTTAAATATCATAAACATCTTTTGAAATCCATCAAAAAAATTCTCTGACAAGTTTTAAAATTCTTTCATATCTTATAAAATCCATTAAAAGTATTAGAGATCTCGTCAAATTCTATGAAATCCTTAAAAATTCCTTAAAATCTTTTAAAAATCAGAAAAATCTCTTGAATTCTCTTAATATTTCTGGAAATTCCATGATAAAATTTCAAATCCCTTAAAATCCTTAAAAACTATCAGAATGTTTCAAAATTTCGAAATTCTACGACAAGATTTAAAATCCCAGAAACCTTTTCACATCTCTTAAAATTTCACGAAAACCTTTGAAATCAATTAAAATTCGTGAAAATTTCTTAAAATTTACAGAAACTTCTTGAAATTCTTTCAAATTCTATATGATAACAATTAAAATCCATTTTATATCCTTTAAAATCCATTATAAGTATTCGAAATCTTATCAAATTCCATAAAATCCTTTAAAATTCCACAAAAATTTTCAAAATCATAAATCTTTTTAAATACACGTTAAAATTCAGGAATATCTCCAAAAATTCCTAGAAACCTCTTAAAATTCATTAACATTTAAAATCCCTTAAAATCCTACACAATCATTTAAAAATTCGAAAAATCTCTTGAAATCTTTTAAAATTATTAAAAATCTCATAAAAATTCCACAATATTTTTTAAAAGTTGTAAAATTTTTTGAAAACCCTTAAAAAATGTACAGCCTTTGAAATCCTTTAAAATTCTACTAAATATTTTGAAATCTCTCCATAAAATTCCCTGACAAACTTTAAAATGTCTTTAAATTCCCAGAAAATTCATGAAATTTTACATTTAAAATCGTTTTATATCATTAAAATCCGTTAAAATTATTAGAAATCTTATAAAATTCCACGAAATCCTTTAAAATTCTCACAAAATCTTTTAAAGATCAGAAAATCTCATAAAATTGCATAAAATCTCTCGCAATTCTTAGAAATCTTTCAAAATATCTTAAAATTCCTTAAAACCTCTTAAAATTCCTCAAAATTTAAAAACATTTAGAATCTCTCAAATTCCCTTAAAATTTCTAGAAACCTTTTAAAACCTCTCTCTAAAAAAGTGGTTCCTTTCTAAAAATGTCTCGAAAATTTCGTATACATTATAATTTCAAATCTGATTGGCTTTGGAATGACTTGAAGTTTTAAGAAGAAAATCAAAATAATCACATACATTGTTGTTGCAAACCTGATTGGCTTTTAAATGACTTGAAATTATAACAAGGAAAAGAAAATAATAGCTCACATGTTGATTTGTTGTTCTCTTAAAACTTTACAAAAAACTTAGAAATCCTTCAAAATTTGTTAAAATCTCAATAAATTTTTAAAAACCTCTTGAAATTCGTTAAAATTTGTGAAAATATCTAAAAATTCTTAGAAATCTCATAAAATACCATGAAATCCTTTGAAATTTCACAAATTTTTTTATAAAACTCATCAAAAACTCTTAAATTATTTTAAAATGCCTTAAAATCCCTTAAAATTTCTTGAAATCGTTAAAAATCCACAAAATCTTTTAAAACTCAGAAAAACCTCTTGAAATCCTTAAAAATGTTACGATAACTTTCAAAATCCATTTAAATTCTACGAAATCTCTTGAGCCATAAAAACCTTTTGAAATCCCTCAATAAAATTACTCGACAAACTTTAAAATCTTTCAAAATCCATACAGTATTTTAAAAGTTACAAAAATCTCCTGATATTCGTTAAAATTCATGAAAATCTCTTAAATATCGTAGAAATTTTTGGAAATTCCTTAAAATTCTACGATAATATTCCCTTTATATCCTTTAAAATTTATGCATTAAAATTATTAGAAATATCATCAAATTCCATACAATCCTTTAATATGTATATCAAACTACTTTTATTTAAATTACTTTAGTTTCAAATGAAGAAGAAAACTAATTTACCTAAGGTTCTATCGATCTTAAGGAACACATTCTCATCAAAGACAAATAATTATGTTCTTATAATTTTCTCTGTATTACGCGTTATTTGGCTCAAAATTTGAATTTTCGATTTTTCAAGAAAATTCAAAAAATTTTTACGTCAGTCCTGCAGGGCGTTCAGAAGGATATATTTTTCATCCTTTGAGTCTTTTTCACATCGTGCGTTATTTGGCTTTAAATAAAATTGTTTTTTTTTTTCAAATTTTCAAAATGCTCTAACTTTTTCAATTTTCATCATTAAGGGGGTATTCTAGTCTAGAATTTTGAAAAAATCGATTTTTTTTGCATATTTTCAAAGATTAGGCTTCCAAGAATATATCCTCCGAAGGATTTTTTATAATTTCGATTATTGACAGAGTTATAGCCATTTTAGTGACATAGCGAGTGAGCCGGTCCTGCCGCGTATGAGCTTATATGAGCTTGTTTGCGCTCGTATGACGTTGTAACATATTTTGTTGAAATATTTTCATGCTTAGTGTGAAGTGCAGCTCAGTTTGCACTTCAGTGCCTGCAACTTTTCTCAAATCTTTAAACATTGCCTGCAACTTTGCTCAAATCTTTAAACACTGCCTGCAACTTTGCTCAAATCTTTAAACACGTTTTTCTCGAAACTACTTTTTCCAACACGTTTGACATGATTTCTCAAGTTCTAATGAACCGATTAACTTGAAATTTGGCGTGGACCTTCTTTATATGGGCATTTCTCTGTAAACTGGGCAACTCATTGTCCCAGGCCAAT
>CAJFCP010024425.1:49408-64080 GCA_904066005.1 Synergus itoensis | reverse complement strand
GTATCGAAAGAAGCGTAAAAGCAGGGCTGCCAACATTTCTAGATTAATTCTGAATCGTCGGTAAAGTCGGGTTGCGTTGCCTTGTGCTTTGAGTTTGTGCGATTTACTTTACCGACGATTTAGAATTAATTCTAGAAATGTTGGCAGCCCTGCTTTTACGCTTCTTTCGATACCTAACCTTACGCTACTCTTTCAAGATTTACTCTAGTTAAGCCCTCGGTGTAACCAGGCTCAGTTGTAAGAAACTCATCCTTTTTGGGTATGAGTACTCTTACAACAGAGAAGTTAAGCCACGCCTACCGGCACTAAAGTCGATCTGTTGATAGGTTAGATCCCTATATTCGTAGCGTTCGTAGCGCCACCGCTGGTAAGTGTCGGCTAGCCAACACTTTTTTGTAAGAGTACTCATACCCAAAAAGGATGAGTTTCTTACAATAGTGGTAAGGCGACGTTCGAGATATTTTCGCAAAGCACAACGACTTTAAAAACATGAAATTTTTTACTTTTTAAGCATGAGGGGATCCTTGCTTAAAGTGAATAGATTTTTTACCAGGATAGCAAAGAATGAAACCTGCTACAAAAGTATGATTAGTACTCTTACTATATTATAGGTGGATTTTTTTCTCCGTGTGAGATAGAACCTTTTTGCATCGGCCGTCGAGATAGAACCTTCTTGCATTGGCCCCCGAGACAGAACCTTTTTAAATTGGCCAACGAGATAGTACCTTTTTGAATTTTGGAAAAGATATAGTATAACCTTGTTGCTTCGATCGCTGAGATAGAACCTTATTGCTAGGGGCCGTTGAAATATAGGTATTGTAGTTCGGGCATTACTAAAAGTATTGTTACTCAGGCAGTATTAAAAGTATTATTACTTGAACAGCAATAAAAGTATTTTTACTTGGGAGATAATTAAAAAATTTTATTTGAAAAGTAATAAAAGTACTATTGTTTGGAGTAACTTATTTCCTCTAAAATCAGCAGTGATTACTTACTGTAAAAGTAATTTACTAACATTAATTTAGTTTAGTTAATTTAGTCGTAAAAATTAAAAACAAAAACTTGTAAGGATCATGGTATTTGGATCGATAAAAATTTGCCTAAATGCTGAGCTTTTCTTTAGTGGAGGGGCCGACTTCATTAAGTTCTAGTACAACAAGGGCTGATGTGTAATCCCGCCTATTCGATGTTTTGCTTGTGTTATGTTTGAAGCTACAATGGCTATTGAAGTTTGTATTTTATCCACATAGTTTGTACTGTGAAAGGCAAACAATAGAATTTTCGTTCAAATGGATCATTTGCCTGGAGGGCTCGTAATACATTCTCCAAAAAAATTAAATTTCATAAAAGAGATTTTTAAAATCAGACTGTGTGTAAAATACATTATACAATTCACGAGCACAATAAAGTGCAGTTGACAATGTGCTGAAATTAAACATGAAAATGATATTTTTTTTGCCAACAGGCCGGACTCATCGTGATGGCAATTTCTATACATTTTTTATTATTCACTCTCCGCACATGGTGCGTTGTACTGTCACTTTGAATTATCAGTAATAAAGTAGTACGAGTTATAGGTTCTGAATTATTGTACCATAAAGTGATTGAAATATTTTATTATATTTTTGTTCATTTTAAGGGATATTTGTCCATATAGAGGAAAGCAATAATGAGTAGTTATTAGTCAATAAATAGTAAAAGTAAAAATGCTTTTATTTCTGTCAAATTAACAATACTTTCAAAACTATCTAACGTTACTCTAAAAATAAAAATACCTTTTACTAGAAAAGTAACTATACTTTTATATTTTTCCAAGTTTACCTTTAATTACCATTCTTCAAGTAACAATACTTTTATAATTGTTCAAAGCAACAATACTTTTCATTATGTACGAGTAATTTTTTACTATCCAAGTAACAATACATTTTTTACTGTTCTAGTAACAATACTTTTATCTCTGTCGAAGTAACATTTATGTAATATTGTTCGAGTAATAATACTTCTTTTAAACTGCACTTGTCACTGTAACACAAAGAATACTTATTTCACTGAAAATCATCAAAACTGTTAATATTTTTCGTGTAATAGTACTTTTTTAAACTGCACTGGTTACTCTAAAAAAGAAAATATTTCTTTTACTGAAAAGTAACCATACTTTTCTACAATAAGTAACAATACCTTTATTGCTTGTCAAGTAACAATACTTTTATTACCGTCAAAATAAAATATCTACCGTTATCACTTTCCAAGTAAAAGTAATTTAATTGTTTTCTAAACAACAATATTTATTGTTTAATAAGAATAATTTAATTGTTTTCCAAATAACAATATTTATTTTACTCTATAACTGGAAAAGTAACACGATTATAATTGCGTTATACGACTATATTTCCTTTTTTTTTTGTGACTCATTATTTAGCTGCACTCAGTACACTACTGAAAAATTTAAGCATGTGAGATTTGCTTCTTGGAAATGAGTAACCTAAACCATCCTTTGTTAAATTGCTTGCATGAGTAACTTGAGTTTGACAAATGCTTTTTCTCAGTATAGCGTTAAATAGATGATTGCAATCACAAAAAGGGTCGGCAAAAGTACAGAAAGCCAAACTATAGTTTAAAGAGCCACGTTTTGTAGTCAGTCATACGCAGACGGAAGTAATTTTTACTCCAGTGACAAAAAGGTCTCGGTTTGCACCTTTAGCAGTTGACGACCGCTGCGGTTCTCTTTTATAAAGGTTAAGCTTATTACCACTGTTTCTCTCGTCGTTTTTATTCGCTTCTTATTTTCGAGATGTTCATAGTGGTTTACCTGAAAATTACCTTTTTTTGTCTTCTAGAAGTACCTTTAAGTGTAAATACTCGAGAGAACTTAATTTTGAATTAAGAGTCAGTGCAGAACTGCAGCTCGCTCTTTTGATTAATTTAAGAGAAAATTTTGTGATTTTATAGTGGGTAATCACCTAAATTTGAAGAATATAAATTCTTCATTTCGTTGTCATTCACCTCCTCGAAATTTTTTGTAAATGAATCAACAATTCAGATCACGTTTTTACAATTCCTGAAACCGTATAACTAATAAAAGAGGGAGCCTGGAATTTTATATATTATATAGGTCTAATTTTTCTGAGATTGGGATCAAGGGCCATTTCTCCTTTCAATGCCAGGAGGGACTATGGTAATGATGGGTGCTGACTCGCGTTTTCTCCCTCTGCTTTCCTTTCTTTCGTTCGTTTTAAAGCTGACCTACCATTTTCAATTCAATTCAAACTAATGCTGTCGCTTCCGGTGCTCTAACTGGTAAAAGGGCAAGTGAGTTATTTTTAGAAGGAAAAGTTCTAAAAAGTTGGATTTAAAAAATCTCGGGCACTAATCAACGATGTATAAACTATAGTGTAATCGAATTTTTCATCAATTCACAAAATATGTAAAATTTTTAGCACGGACTCAAACCATTTTAGCACGGACTCAAACCACTTTACCACGGACTAAAACCATTTTAGCACGGACTCATACCATTTTAGCACGGACACGAACCCGATAACAGGAATGTTTAGCTAAAACAGTAATTTATGATAATTTTACTGGAAAAGTATTGTAACTATGCTTGAGAGGATTGTGAAAAATGATGTTTCGATTATTACTCCTCACAAAAAGAGACAACATTCCCACATTCGAATTTTCTGTCTGTTGTAGTCACGATAAAAATCTGTAGAAAATTCAACGTCTGCTCTAATCACGATGGCCCCGATAGTGCCTTGCTTATTGCAAAATTTTCTAACGTGACATGCCGCTGCTTGTTATGTTAATCTCTTCTTTATCGAGGTTACCAGCAGCGTTAGTCTACTATCCGTTTTAACCTACGAGTACCGACTACCTTATCGTAATTATTCGCCCAGATCGGCTCTTAATTTTCCTTCTTAAAAGCCACTTTAACTCGTCGGGGCGCTTATCATGAATCTGACGAATGTGCACACGCTCTCACATCTTGGCTGCATTTATATTCATTCTCAAATCTGCTGATCATAGAAATCGATGAAATTAGCAATGAAACATACATTCTGAATGTTAAACAAATTTTCATTTTTAATAATTGTTGTTAATTACATTTTATTACTGTTCAAGTAACAATACTTCCTCAAGTAACGATACTTTTATTGCTATATACAAGAAACCTTATTTATGTCTTAGTAACAATATTTTTTATTACTGTCCAAGTAACAAATACTTTTTTTTAGTAAAAATACCTTATCACTGTTCAAATAACGATAATTCTATTGCTGTGCAAACAATACTTTTATTAATATACAAGTAACAATACTTTCTCGATGTCCAAGTAACGATACTTTTTAATAACCAAGGAACAATACTTTTTACTGGTTAATTAAAAAATATTGACTGAGTAAAAATAGCTTTATTACTCTCCAAGTAACAATACTTTTTTACAAGCCAAGTAAAAATACTTTTATTTCCTTCCAATTAACAAATACTCTTCAAGTGACGATGCTTTTATTACTGTTCATATAAGGATACCTATTTTTATTACTATACCAGAAACCATATATTTTTCTATCCAAATAACAATACATTTTCTACAGTCCTGGTGACAATACTTTTTCATTTTAATTGACAAATACTGTTAAAGTAACAATACCACCTTTATTACTGTCCAAGTAACAAATATTTTTATTAGTAACAATATCTTATTACTATACAAGAAACTATACTTTTTGATGTACAAGTAACAATACTTTTCGCTGTCCAAGTAATGATACTTTTTAATAACCAAGGAGCAATACTTTTTTACTGGCTAATTAAAAAATATTGACTGAGTAAAAATAACTTTATTACTCTCCAAGTAACAATACTTTTTTACAAGTCAAGTAAAAATACTTTTATTTCCTTCCAGTTAACAAATACTGTTCAAGTGACGATACTTTTATTACTGTTCAAATAACGATACCTATTTTTATTACTATACCAGAAACCATATATTCTTCTATCCAAGTAACAATACATTTTTTACTGTCCTGGTGACAATACTTTTTCATTTTAATTAACAAATACTGTAAAAGTAACAATACCACCTTTATTACTGTCCAAGTAACAATATTTTTCAACTGTCCAATTAGCAAATACAGTTCAAACACCAGCAAGTTTTTACTTTTCGAGTAACAATACTTTTTTACTGTACAAAGAAATAAGAAGTCTATCACGTTTATCCTGACGTAATAATGTCATTGAAACCGGTTGCCGTGTGTCTCTAGTTATCGACAAGGTACAATGACAAGGGGAATTCCCGAACGTCCGAACATCCATTTACTTTTCGTGAGCCCTTCGCCGCATTCTCTAACCATCAAAATTCTTTTTTTTTGCCCTCCCATCAACAGTTTGACGTCTACATTAATAATACATCGACTTCGATCAAGTTGGCATGACTTTCAAATACCTGCGTACCGAATTTGCTCAGAGAAGATTTTTTTCGTTTGTTTTTAATCCTTGGAATTTTAATTTGATTTTAGAAAAATTTCAATCACGTAAGATTCTAGCCATGCTTAAATTTTCGACTTTTAACTTGAATAATATTAATATTTTCTTGAAAGTCGAAACATTAATATCTTATCATTGAGAACTTAAAGATACTGAATTTTTTTTAATTTTTAATACCTAAAAGTTTTTATGAACAAAAGATTATATATTAAACATTTCTTTTCCCGAAATTTACCGACTTTTATAACATTTGAGGGTTCGTGTGCGTGCTAAATGACAAATGTACAGATTCTTCTTGGAAGTCCTGTTAGGAGTATGCAAAACAATTCCAAAATCAGGTTTTACGGCATCACTCTAAAGTCTAAAATTTTTGTCTAGTCCGGACACGAACCCTCGAATGTTCTAGATGTCGATAAATGTCGATAACAGAATTCTGAACTAGAAATCCGTTAATAAGGGGTGAAATAAAAGCAAATTAAGGCCATGTAAGACTTACGCGATTCCTACCTTACCGACATTTTTTTCTCTGCAACCTTACTTGTACATTTATTGAAATATTAAATTGAAAATTTCTAATAATAAAGAAAATATGCTGAGGTATGTTTATCTGGTCTTAAATTTTTGTAAAAATAGTAAATAATAAATAAATGTCAATATTTAGGACCAGATAAATATACCTTATGCTTTAGCTTCAATTTTAGAAATTTTCAATTTGATATCTCAATAAATGTAGAAGTATCGTTGCAGAGAAAAAAGAGTCGGTAAGGTAGGGATCGTGTAATCTTATATGGCCTTAAGATCACATATAATTGATCAATCTCGATATTACCTACCGTCGGTGAGTATGGGATGTTTTCTCGTTTTACGATTTTATGAGTCCTCTCTCAATCTGAATTAGTGAAAAATCAGTCACTAATTTACTTTAAAGAAAAATTCTACTAATTTTTAACCCTTTTTGACTAAAATTTTAGTGAAAAATTTGAAAACTACTAAATAAAATAGTGAAATATAATTGCTAATGAGTAAAATCTTTACTAAAGTAAAATAATAACCGAATTTTCACTAAATCAGATTTAGAAAGATTATCATTATCAGATTAATATTATTTTTTGACATTTTTCATTTATTTTCTTTTTTACAAAATTTTGCAATGAATTTTTTTCTTCTTTTTTCTACAACTGACTATGATATGAGATTTGAATGCATAAAGTCTACGTATTGTACGGAACTCATAAGTTTAATATTTTGGTCTTTAATCTTTTGATACCACGACTGAATAACAGGCAACAAACACCTGTTGGGTGAAGCCGCAGGTGAAATATAAATTTGATAATGGAAGCGAGGCTTTGAGTGTAAAGACGTCAGCTATCCTGGGCAACGCTGCAGAAGCTTTCAACACGGCTTTGGGGATAAATCTCGTTCTCTGCCAGGCGGATGCCAACATGTCGGGATGGTTGCATCCCCATAACAGCTTCACTTCCTTTTTGAAAAACTATATTTCGCTACATTAAATTATATTTCCCTGTATTAAATTATATTATATTGTATTATTTACCTTATTATATTTTAATACATTATATTATTATACCACCCGTGTAAAAATGAGCATTTAATTTTTGCATAAAAATGATTCTATCAAAATTATATACTCTCAAATCAATTTCCTTGGTATGATAAATCATTTCAGCATGTCTAATTTTTGTACAATCATTTTTATATATAAATTATGTAGAATATTTTTACATGGGCATAAAGAAAATCGAAAGAAAATATGAAAAAGATTGTTTTTCAAAAATTTTTCAATTATAAAAGTAACTCAGGGATCTACATTAGCGACCGTCGGCAATGTAGGAAGTAACTTATACCCTACATTATCAACCGCCGGTAGTGTAGTGAGTAGCCTAATTCATACATTAACAACTGTTGGTAAATTAGGGATCGGGCGGCACTTCGGCCTTTCTTTAGTTAAATTAATTAAATTTCTTTTCTTTATAATGTTATATTTTTATAACTTCATTTTAATATAACTTCGTAGATATCAATATAACGCTCGCTACATGTCATAAAACATTCTAGACCAAGAGCTACTTCGCTTCTCGTTAAGAACGAAAGTAGGCCATTCTGAGCTCGATTTATGATGCGTGCGATGGAAGACGATCGCTTTTCGATCATCCTCTCCCAGCCCGGATGTGACTCAGGTGTGAGTGAAGTAAATAAAATCGAGTAGCAATAGAAGGAGCGGACGTGTTTGGACATACAGCGGTGGTGATAAAAATCATTCAGAGATCAAGAGAAGCTGAGGGCCACATTCTTATTTTTTTTTTATTCTGTGTTGCAAAACATCACGTAACGCATGGGGGATGATCGACATTAGAAAAAGGACTCACTCCCTTAAGCAAACACACTGTTCTACCAACCGGTACAAATAATGAGGAGAGTAAATAACTGAAACATCAGTGTCTACAGTGGGATCCCAAAACTATTTGTTTAGTGGACCGTGACAGAATCAACAGTAGTCGGTGTGGATTAATTGTTACTAATTCGACATTCGAGCCACCAGATCACTACGCCTGATCTCGTAATTCTACACTTAGGAGCATGATTATCAGAAAATTCATCCGTTGTATCAGAGTCAATAATATAATACATTAAAATGTCGTGTTTTTTCCTTCTCACATTCCGCCTCCTCCACACTTGAGATCCAACCTCTACCTCAGTAAAAATACTTTTATTTTGTCCGAGTAACAATACTTTTATTGCTTTGTCAACAACTGAACTTTTTTATTTCATGATTTATTACTCTAAAGACAAGAATACTTTCTGCTACTGCCAAAGTAACAATACTTTTTTAATATCCAATTAACACATATTATCCAAGAAACAATTCTTTTTACTTTCCGAGTAACAATTTACTTCTATATATCACACAATTTTTTTTAATTTTGCAAGTAACATTTCTTTTACTATTTATCCAAGTAATAATACTTTCATTACTGTCCAAGTAACAAAACTTTTGTTACTGTCTGAAAAATAATACTTTTTTGTTTTCTCAACAACAAAGCTTTTTTACTTTACGAATTATTACTCTAAAGTCAAGAATACTTTTTGCTATTGCTGAAGTAACAATACTTTTCTTGCTGTCCGAGTGACCATACTTGTTTATTGTCCAGTTAACAATACTATTTTAATGCCCAATTAACAAATATTGCCCAAGAAACAATACTTTTTACTGTCCAAGCAATAATTTTTAATTTTACAAGTAAAAATGCGATTTTCCCTCTATATAACAATACTTTTACTATTTCCCAAGTACCAATACCTTTTACTACTTTTCAAGTATCAAACCTTTTACTACCTTTCAAGTAACAATACTTTTATTATTTTTCAAGCTACAATATTTACTTATATCATTAGTGTTCAAGAACAATGCTTTTACTTTATCTTAAGGAAAAATTCTTTTATTGTTGTTGAAGCAACAATACTGTTATTGCTTCCCAAGTTACAATATAGTACTTATTATTGTTGTCCAAGCAACAATACTTTTGTTGTTTTCCAAGTAACAATACTTTTACCACTTCCTAAGTAAAATTTTTAATTCTTCAAGTAAAATTAACTGTCGAAGTAAAATTAACTTACCAAGTAACAATACTTTTAAACTGTCCAAGTAACAATAATTTTATTAATGTACAACTAACGTAAGCTTTTCTGCACTTTTTCTCATCTTTCGTCAAATCCCTATTTAAAAAAACGCAATCTAATACAGAAAATTCTAGATTCTCAATTGAATTAAAAAAATAAAATTAATGTGATAATGGAAATGGATTGAAAATCAATCTTTCCTCTTATTCGTTAATCCAGATTGCGGTACTACGAATAAAAAGAGGATAAACTCCAAAGTCTATCTAAAACTTGAATATATCTAAAAGTCGGGAATTATACAAAGAATATGTCGATATATGTATATGTGTATAGATGTGTGTGTGTCCTCATGTGGGTGAATAGTAAAAGTGTGCGTAGTTACGCTGGCGATATCGTTCGTGGAGTGTAGAAGATAATCACCATAACCTACCTTGTTAATAATTTCAAACCACTACCTAATTCCTATATCCGCAGCTAGCCGGGCGTATCATAAATCTGCGAGTATAGCCCCGCAGTCGGCGTCGGGACGGAAATCCAGGTCAAATTATGTTTCCTCTTTCGTTTTGTCTATATGTATGTGTTTCGTGAAATTAATTTCTTCTAGGAAAGAAATATAATTCGTTTGCGGTGGAGAATATAATTATGTTTTTGTCCAGTCCGAAAACTCGACCCGAAAATTGTATTAACAAATACTTTTCTTACTGTACAAGTAACATAATGCTTGTAGTACTTCTAAAGTTACAATACTTTTATTGGTTGCCACAATACTTGTAATCCTAGTAAAAATACTTTTCTTTAATGTCAATTAACAAATATTGTTCGAGCAACAATATTTTTATTTCTGTTAAATTAACAATACTTTGCCACTGCCAAATTAACAAATACTGTCCGAGCGACAATAATTTTATTGATAACGAAGTAACAATAGTTTCTCAATGTCCAATTTAAAATCCTCTTGCATTACTTTGATATTTTCCAAGTAACCATACCTTTAGTACTCCGGAAGTAACAATACTTTTAATGTACGATTAGAATACCTTTATTACTTTCCATGTAAAAATAATTTAATTGTTGTCTAAGAAACAATACATTTATTGCTGTCCAAGTAACAATACTTTCATATCTTTCCAATTTATTAACAAATACTGTTTTAGTAACGATACTTTTATTGCTGTGAAGGTAACAATAATTTTTTATGACTAAATAACAGTGCTTTTCTAATCTTTAAGTTAAAATACTCTTGCAATACTTGTACGATTTTCCAAGTAACAATACCTTTATTGCTTTCCAAGTAACAATACTTTTATTACCGTTAAAATAAAGTACCGTTATCACTTTCCAGGTAAATATAATTTAATTGTTTTCTAAGAAAAAATACCTAGATTGTTGTCCGAGTAACAATATTTTCATCACAGTTGAACTATTAAAACGCTGCGCTGTTATCATCTGAATAATAATACCTTTATTATTGTAAATACTTTTATTGTTGCCCACGTAACAGTTATTTTATTAATATCCAAGAAGAAATACTTTTTAAACGTTCAAGTAACAGTACTTTTATGTCCTTCTAATTAACAAATACTCTTCAAATAACGAAAATTTTATTGTTGTTCTAGTAGCAATACATGTAGTTCAAGTAACGTTAGTTGTAGTCCAAGTAGCAATATTGTCTTACTGTCCAATTAACAATACATACTTATCTTTGCTTTCAATGAAACAATACTTTTAATACTATCAAATTAACATTACTTTTCGACTGTCAAGTGTTTGTTTCTCACACTATCCTATAAATTTGTCTAAAAGAACATTCGACTCTTCTTCAGATATACTTCAGATTTAAAAAACTCGTATGCTCAAGCAAAAGGAAAACATAACAGATTTGTAAGTAAAATATATTTCTGTTCCTCCACAAAGCTAACGCACCCTTTAAACTCTGAAGTCTAAACTCCAAACAAACAACACAAACATGGAAACTCGATATTTTACCGGGCAAAGACTGAGGGTCTATAAATCCAGCGAGAATATGAAAAATAGGGGAAATGGGATAGGAAAACAGCAGGAGAAAGCGCAACGGCGTCTGTCGATATTTGTGTCAGGTGAGTCTTTGCCTCGTGTCGCGTCGGAAGATAAGCCTGAAATCCCGAGAGGAAACTCCTGTTTCCTCTCTGAATGCATGTCTCCCCTCTTTCCGGGTTCTTGGTCTGTCCAACCCTGTTACACTCCTTGGTGAAGTGCAATACGGACACGCCCGTCGGTACACATGTAGTTATGTAGAGTCTACACCTTATGCCAATACATATGTACATTTCAACATCTGTACAAAGATGTACTTACCTACCTGCCCACGTACATCTCTCCAGCGAAACGGAATGCAGACCATTCGTGTGCCTGTGCCGTGCACCGCTATATGCGATTCCTATGCTGCTCTTACGTGCGCTAACGCGAAAGAAAAAGAAAAGGCCGCCGATCGCATAAAGATATATTTTATTACAGGTATTGCCAAGGCGCAATATGCGAGCCTCGCTAAGGACAAGACGTAATGGTTTTACGATAACCTCTGTACGACTCGTTTACGGTCCTAACTCGTCTCGCTATACTATTGCGATCTCAAGATCACATGAAGATGAAAAAAAAATAACAACTACGCTTTCAAATACCTAATCCGAGACGCTCGTAAAAGGGGAAAAGGTCGAGTCGACATTGTTCTGGCATTTCATTCATACTTTATCGTTATTACTTTTATCCGGAGTTTCTCTAGAACGTATAGTTTATTTAGGTATACTGTAACGATCGTATATTTCCCATTGGCAAGCCTGTCGAAATGGGAGAAGGAATCGCGATTAGAAAGTTTAGGGGAAAAGCAAATCCTAAGATTACAAATATTCGGTTATTCTTATATCTACTCTGTTGTTTTTTTTTCTTTTCTCTCTGTGTTATAATAAAAGAATTTCACCGTCGCTATTTTGAACAGTAAGGATCATCGACCCCTCCCCCATACAGAACTCCTCCTTTAGCCGGCCCCTCAACACCCTCTGAGCACGCCTTAAAAACACCCTAAGCTACGTCTAATTTACTTCACTAGTTCCATTGCTACGCCCAGTTGGGTATACCCATTCATAACGCTCACTTTTCATGGCTATGTCCACTTTATTTGGCCACGCCCATTCAAACCGCCCACTTTTAATTCACACGTCCGCCTTTTTTAGCCACGCCCATTAACGATGCCCACTTTTCACGGCTATTCCTATTTTTAATACCTATTTGACACCTTGGCCAAATTCTAAGCGGCACCCGAATTATTAGTTATGGTCATGGATCACACCTTGGCGACGCTCTAAACCATGTCTAATTTAATTGACCGGTTTCTTGAACACGTCCACTTGTTCAAACACATTCACAACGTCCAATTTTCGCTGCCACCTCTACTTTATTTAACCACGCCTATTCACCACGCCCATTCTTATGACCACGCTCGTTTTTTTTTGTCACGTCCTTTGGTAAAACTCTAGGCCTCGTCCGAATCTTAATTATGACCATAAACCATACCCACTATTTTTCGGTGTGTCTAATCCACGCCCTAGATTATGACCACCTTATTTGTCCATACAGATTCGCCTTGACCAATTTTGGCGGCATTATATGGAATTTCTAGGTATTATAATTGTAAGATTTATAAAGATTTTAAAGAATTTCTAAGAGTTTTAATCATTTTCTGACAATTGACAATATTTCTGACAATTTTTAAGATTCTTTTTATACTTTTTCTACTCTCTCAAAATTTTCTACTTTCTTTCTAAATCTATCTTGATCTTTTCCTCTTAGAAGTCCTTTGTTATTCACTCCTTATCTTTAGAAAGCTATTCGAGAAAATGCAACGTCAAGAACTTGCAGTCTTCTTTTACGATTTGGAGGCATGATATTTTTCAATGTTCTCTTGGCGTTCTCGTGAAAACGACTCTAAGTCGTAACAGCACCCATGAAGAAACCAGACGCGATCGCCTATTCCTGTACGCCCTCGAAATGATAACGCGAATAGTGCGTGCATTGCCTTGTACTCTTTGAGTATTTAGATTGTTATATCTTGGGCTATATCTCGAAGTATATGGTAGCCTGGGTGGAGTCGAACGAAATATTCTCTCATATTCTAGCTCAAAAATGAAGCATTTTATCAACATTTAAATTTCTAAAATTAAGGCACTTTCAATATTATAAATTCTACAAGTTTTAACGATTTAAATTCGAATTAGAGACTATTTGTAACTATTTTAAGTTTAGAGACCAAAGTGATAAAACGCTGACCAAATCTCCTTTCAATTAATTGACCCCCTCCCCTTTCTAACCAAAACGTCTTTTCTCCTCTCTAACTATGTAAAACTCCTCTTTCTACTTCCAAATAGAAACTCCTCCCTTTACCAATTAAAACTCCCTTGACTTCTAACTAAAACGCTTCTTTCAATCAAAATCCTCCTCCCCCTTTCCAACCAAAACCTGCCACCCATTTTCTACCTAAAGTCTTCCTCCCACTACCAACCACAACCCCCTCCCCTTTCCAACCCCCTCTTTTTTCTAACTAACATATTCCCCTTCCGACTAACCCCCTCCCCTTTCTAACCAAAACGCCTTTCTTCTTTCCAACTATGTAAAACTCCTCTTTCTACTTCCAAATAGAAACTCCTCCCTTTATCAATTAAAACTCCCTCGACTTCTAACTAAAACGCCTCTTTCAACCAAAATCCTCCATTTTTAAATTAAAATCTCCTCCTCTTTTCAACTAAAATCCTCTCCACTCTCCATCTAAAATTCCTTTTTCTTTTTTGTGCCAAGACAATTCTTGTTCCTTAATTGTCCCGGTCACACGCGTCCTGAAATGACCCGACGCGATTTTCTAATATTTACGATTTATACCAATCAAATCCATAAAGGTAGATTTTGATGAAACTATGAATTACATCCCTTACCCAAAACAAAACAAACAAAACTTACCTTATGTGGTTTTGGTCACTTTTTGTTGATCGCTAATCAATAAGTTCCTAGGCAACAAAAAAAAAAAGCATTCAGTGCTGAAAAACAAAAAATTTTCTGCACACACTGTAACGGAGTTCATGCGTCAACCGTCAGCCATACTCCGTTGGTAAAACTTTAACATAAAAACGCAATCTACATTATGTCGAGAGGAAATTCGTACCTATTAATTCAGAATTATTCAAACTGTCCCAGATAGCCCCGCGTCCCGAATAGCTCCATTATCCCGTAGTTCTCATTTGTGGCTCTTTTATCAAATATATAGTTTGTAAATTAACATGAAAAGTATCAATGATTATTTAAGTAAACGGTTATTATCAATTGGTAATATAGAATTAGATGATGATCTCATTATTCGTAAACGGCATTCTCTTATGTTCTGAGGTAGATTATTCACGGAAGCCGTTAACAGAGCGATTTGAACGTGACGTTCAAGTTTCCTCTTTGATAACAGTGATTCGCTTCGGGAAACACGAGCTCAATATCTTGCCACTGTCACTGGAGGGCGCTAGTGTTCCGCTTGT
>CAJFCP010024425.1:16792-27837 GCA_904066005.1 Synergus itoensis | reverse complement strand
AGTCTAATAATCCTCACACATTCCGGATTAAGTCGCTAGTTTTAACAAATATATTGACATGAAAAAATGTATAGAAGTACCTTAAATATAGGACAATCAAATTCTGTAATAATTTTTGTGCCAAAAATAAACCTGACTTCACAAAAAAATCGCAAAATATGCTCTCTTTTCGGCCTCCCAAGGCCAAAAAAAAGGAGGTGTCCCCTTAAATATTTTGAAGATTCAGGAATACGCTTGTACTACCGACCCTGAAATTGAAGCAGAAGAAAAAATTAAGAGACTCGAGGATGAATTAAAAGGTACTCTTCGTTTCATGGATAGTACAGATGTGCCAAAACTCTCTGAAACAATTTTCAAATCTTCAATGCCAACAGTTCCCGATCCACTGGCTGTCGACGGTGATCGTCTTTTTTTCTTCTTGTATAAATTAACTAACGTATTATGTAAGTGCCTTATAAAATTATTATTCCTGAAGCTTTATTATTTTTCGTTTAGAAACGGAAGAAGACGAAGAAACTGACTCTTCCATCAGTAGTTTACAAAAAAAATTTTCGAGGAGAAAGAACGCAAAGTGGACAAAAATATCGAGCTGTAAACGTTAATATTTATTTTGCTTACGTAATTATGAATATTCAAATTGTTCGTAACATTAATTTGTGTATTCTCCGAAAACAAAGTATATAATTTTCAAGATACTATAAAAGATTCATGAATCTTTTATTGTATTCTTGTATTTATTGTATTCTTTTATTGTCCTCTGCAGAGGACCTGGAAATTGCATCTGGAGACAGGAATTTTAGACCGGATAAAGTGAACAATAAATGTTCTAAAAAGAAAGCAAGTTCTGAAGAATATAGACCTGGTATTTTAAACATAATTTTATTACAATGTTCATTTTAAGTTAATTAAACAATAATTAATAAACGATTAATAATGAAGATCTTGATATTTTAGAAACAGAAGATTCAGAGATTTCAGATGAACTGGATTTTGCATCTGAAGAAACACATTCTAAAAAGAAACGGAAAAGATCTTCAAGTTTTGAAGTTCCAAGTTTAGGAATAAATGATTTAGAGGAACCAAATTTCAATTCTGGGATCGCAATTTCGAGGCATGTTAAAGTGCACAAAGAAAATACCAAAAAAAAAATCAAAAGCACCTTCAGGTTTTGAGGATTTAGGCTTGAAAAAAATTAAATTTGGTTTTTAAAAATAATTCCATTGAATTTCCCATCTCTAATTAAACATGTCATTTCTGATGAAAATTTTTCTTTTACAGGTTACTCCAGGAAGGAATTGTCTAAAACAAAGTCCGTAATTACACCAAAAGCTTCTCAAGATCCAATGACAATAAATGTGACACCGCAAACAAATTCTAACTACGATTCTTCACTAAACCGACGGAAACATTTTCAGAAAAGCGAAGACACAGGTAAAATGACAAAAACATAAATTCATTCACAAATATGGTGAATGATTTCGTATTTTTCTTTTCATTTAGATTGTAGAGCAGTTTTAAAGGAAGTAAAATTATTGCGAACGGAAGTTCGGCACATTTTTGAAAACCAGAAGGCTTTAATAGCAATGCTTGAAATTGATAGAAGTGACAGGCTCGTTGGAAAAAAGTCCTTCGAAGAAGAGTACACGTTGAATTTACCTCTAAAAACTTTTGAAGAGTTTAAACTCCTTGATGCTGAGCTGAAAAACAACGAAGAGTGCTATGTTTGCTTTGTAAGTTTTTCCTTATAATAATTTCCTTAATTTTTTCTATATCTTTAAAAATTTGTTCCCATATTTTATGAAAAATATTTTTGATATTTATAGAAAGAAAGTCTTGATTTATCTATGAGCATTGACGTTGGACTTCGAAAATCTTTGACAATTTTTATAAAAAAATTGTTTCAAAGAGAACTCGTTTTAACCCTAACTGCGGTTAAACAAATTCCGGGAAAATACGTTTTCAAGGAGTTCAAATTTTGTTAATGCTTGCTAGGTACGTATCATTTATACATTAAATAATTAAAATTAAATTTAAATATTATTCAAGCTTATTACTAAAACTATAATTATATTTTATTTTTAAATGTAGCTTGTGCCAAATTCAAGTCCACAGAGGAGGAAGTGCTTTCCCACATAAGCACAATCTTTAGCAATGCGAAAGATTGGAACGGCAATCGCAAACAACGAAGGACAGCGAACACAAGCAAATAAAATATTAACAAGTATATTATAATAATTTTACATCAATAAACACCCGGTTTAATTTATTTTGTGCAATATTAATTATTTACATTAAAAATACCTCATAATTTTAAATATTTATTCAATCGGAATCTAATAGGGTACCGACTCGGCACTGACTCGTTATACCGAGCGGGCTAACAAGTCCGGCCCAGACTGGTCCGTGCGTTTCATCACGGGTCTGATCCGACTTGGATTCCCGAGCGGGGCCCGATTTGGCCAGATCTGGCCCCTATCGGGGCCACGGCAACGTTTCTGCGAGGGTAATATTCCACAAAATTTCAAAACATTTAAAATCCCTTAAAATTCCTTAGCTTTAAAAATTCTCTTGAAATTTCATGAATTTCGCTAAAACTCCGCGAAATATCCTGAAATACCTTAAAATTTCACTGGTGAGAGAGATGTATCAGAGGGTATGTGTCTATAGCTACTTACCGACTAAGTTGGTGTATAGATAGTTAGATACTAAGGTGGGAAACTCATATTGAAATAAAGTTTCGGACAAATGAGATTTCTGTTACATGGAAATTCTGGCATTTGAAAATTCTGGCTATTGAG
Organism: Synergus itoensis; assembly: GCA_904066005.1. Lineage (NCBI taxonomy): Eukaryota > Metazoa > Arthropoda > Insecta > Hymenoptera > Cynipidae > Synergus > Synergus itoensis. The sequence continues at coordinate 25,039 of CAJFCP010024425.1, read as the reverse complement.
AATTAGGAAAGATTACCATTCGGGCGAATGGAGTTTAGGTAGAATGTTCATTCGAGCAAATGAAACGTAGGTTAAATGATCAGTCGGTGAATTTGAAGTTAGAACAAATGTAAAGTAGGGAAAACGGATATTAGGATAAATAGTAATTCAGACAGTTAGAAATTCGGTCAAATGAAAAGTCGAGTATATAGAAATTAGGGTTTTTGTGATTTCGGAGCAACGGAGATTAGATAGAATAATATGTCGACGAATTGTTGAGTCGGTAATATGAGATTCGGTCAAATGAGAATTCTGACAAATAGGATTTGGGGAAAATGCATGCGCCTCTAAAGGGTTAAGAGTATGGTCAAGGGATGTAGTAAAATATCATTGGTCAAGGTAAATGGGAGTGGTCAAATAATGCCAGCGTGGTCTCGTTTGTTTTTAAGGATTCTCGTTAAATAGAGAGGGTGTGGTCAAAGGGTGTTTAAGGTGGTGTGAAGATTGGTGGAGGGGGTTGTTCATGAAACTATGAGATCTATAATGTAGAGAGCATTCCCTATTCTGATTAAGAGCAAATATAGGAGTATAATTTCCAGCCAGTCGATAATCGATAATTCTACGACCCTGATAGATCATATAGGTATTAATTGGTGGAGGCTAAACCCTAAAGCATTTTAGTGTACGCAGGTGCTCATATGTAACAATAAAAGGATGTTTCTCGTTAACACTTTATCACCTAGTAATCGGCGGAACGCATCATGCGCCAGGGAGGTGCGAATAAATGGGTTACTATCTCTCTGCTATCACCAACTTTCCCATACCATCACCTGAAAATGTGCTATTAACTGCATTTTTAGCGGAAGTCGAGTTTTACGCCCTACTATACCGGAAGGCGGGGTGTTACTAGTGAAGTTTTCAAATTTAGCACTAATAAACCCAAAACCCTTTACTCGAATAATATTACGTGAGACTAATATTTATCCTCTCGGCACACCACCCAGAATGCTAACATAATCGGTTTGTCTATCTAGAGCTGTTTGTCCATCGGGATGTTAGTAAACAATAAATGTATTCAAACCCATATGTGTTCATTCTGTACATACTGTATGATTGGAATATAGTAATGGAGAATTTAGAGAAAAGGTTTTTTTTACAACCCATGCGTAATTTGAGCCGTTTTTCATGTCCATGAAGCGGGACAGAAGTTCTTCTTTTTAGTCCCTAGGGAGTAAAAGATAATTTTTACTCTCTAGGGAGTAAAAAGTGACACAAGTAGATAATATTCAGTCCTTAGGGAGTAAAAAGAACTTTTTTTAACTAAAATTCTAAAGTAGACTAAAGTTTTATTTTTTCATCTCTAGTGAGTCAAAAGTACTTTTTACTAAAGTGATAAACTAAAAAGGCTACATTTTTACCCTAAAAGTGACGATATAAAAAGATAATGTTCAGTCCTTAGGGAGTAAAAAAGTATTTTTTACAAAACTTTTAAACTAAATGGGCTAATGTTATACTTTTAACTTCCTAGCGACTAAAAAGTGACGTTAGGAATAAATAATTTTTAGTCCTTAGGAGGCAAAAAGTACTGTTTACTAAAGTTCTAAACTACAGGGGCTAAAGCTTTACTTTTTAGTGCGTAAGGAATAAAAAAGTAGTTTTTACTCCCTAGGGAGTAAAAAGTCACATCGTAAGTAGATAATATTCAGTCATTATGGAATAAATATATTTTTTTACTAAAGTTATAAAATGAAAGGACTAAAGTGTTATTCTTTTAATCCCTAGAGGGTAAAACGTACTTGTTAATACAGTTATAGTCTAAAGGGGTTAGATTTTTACCTTTTAGATCCTATAAGGAGTAGAGTATCCTCTTTTTTTACTAAAGTTTTAGTTTTTTGTCCCTACGGACCAAAAAAAGACTTCATATATGTAATGTTTAATCCTTTAGTGGCAAAAAGTATTTTTTACTAAATTTCTAAACTAAACCGGCTAACGTTTTACTTTTTAATTTCTAGAGAGTAAAAAAATTACTTTTTATTCCTTAGGTCTAAAAAGTAAGGTTCCGAGTGAATACTTTTTAGTCCTTAAGGAGTTAAAAAGTACTTTTTTTCACCAAAATTCGAAACTAAATGATCTAAAATGTGACTTTATGATTAAATACTTTTTACTCCCTAGGGACTAAAAAATATAACTTTATAGTCTGGTCTCCTAGGCAGGGTTGGTAACGTATAATACTCTACGTATTATACGTGGTTTTATACGCGTATATTACCACGTATATTACGTCTTTAGTTTTTTTTACGGTATATTACGTCCGAATGGAAACTTTCAGTGCGCATGCATCAATATCAAATTATGACCAATTTTTTAAAAAGTGAGGTTATGTACTTGTCAACATTGATTGTTTTGCATGGCTGCCATCTTGAAAACGTCACTTCTAGGAGTTTTCTACGATTTCATACTGTTTTCGACGTATATTACGTCAAAAACGTATTATACGTAGAAAATACTCGAGTTACGCGTAACTGACCAACCCTGCTCATAGGAGAATATACTTTTAAGAGGATATTCCCACAGCGGGATTTGTAAAAGAGATTGGAAAAGTGGTTTGCTTTGTTTTAAGAAAGGTGTTAGATATTATCCTACCTCTCCCCCCCCCCCCTTCCGCTTTCTCTAATAATAAAACGGAAGAGCTTCCAGCGAAAATCGTTCACGCATAAATTGAAGAATGTTCCAGATAAATCATATTCAAGTTGTAATCCGCGGTGCAGCTGCATAAATCAATGTAAGCCCGGTCTTAGAGGTAAAGATTTCCTTCTGCGAATTTAATCGTTGTAAGAATCACATCCCGGCTACACCAGAGTATAGCTACTACAGTTGCTATAATTTCGGGAGAATTTCAAGAGAAACTTAGAAATGAAAGACCTCTTGATTTAACGAGAGGAGGAACTCGAGAGAAACTTTCGCACCGAGTTCTTTCCGAGGGATGAAGCGAAACGGATCTTTTGAAACTTGAAGTTGAGGTAAGAATGAATCTGGAATGATTCAAAACTATGAATATTACCAACTGACAACTTTTTTGGTTCTTTTGGCAATGCGTTCGTTTTACTCGTAATATTTTTAAATAATTTCAAAATTATTTTAAGGGTATGTGATACGTTTTAAGGGCATGTGATACTTTTAAGAATATGATTTTCAAATTACCCAACTTTTCTGCCACAAAAGTAAATATTTTGCCCTGAAACTTTGGGAAATGATAGAGAACATGAAAACGGACCGATATTGACTCATTTTATCTTGCATAATGAAAAAAAGTTTCATTTTGCTAAAATTCGTAAAGCATTCGACACTTTGATGTTAGGTTCGCTATGCTTTCCGCAAGTGTTCATTATAATTATTTTTCTTATTATTGACCCAAACGAGAGTCAATATCGGTCCCTTAATACATTTAAAAACTTCTCCGAATTAATTTGTTTAAAATATTTATTTTTGTGGAAGAAAACCTGGGTAATCTGAACCCGATTGTCCCGCCAAAAAAGTATCACATGGCCTTAACGAAAAAGATTTACTATTGCGAGTGTACGGTTGGCGAAATTAAATTTGCTTTTGTGGTAATGTATCACATGCCCTTAAGGAATTTGAAGGATCTTCAGAAACTAATGTAAAAATAGTTCGATAGATTTTAAATAATTTTAAGGTATTTCAAAAGAATGGAAAGATGTTCAAGTGATTTCAAAATAATGGAAAGATGTTCAAGTGATTTCAAAATAATGTCAAATTTAAAAGAGTTTGATCCTTTCTAAGCGATTTCTAGAAATATTACGTGATTTTATGAATTGAAAGGAATATGGACAGGATATTTCTAGCTATTTTTAGGAATTTCAAAGGACTCTAAGAAATTAAAAAAGATCTGAAGAAGTTTCAAATTAATTCAAAAGATTTCTAGAGAATTTAAAGTCTCTAATGATTTCAAAAAATTTAAAGAGATTTCAAAGGATTTCAAAAAGTTACTGAGATAGAGATTCAGAAAGTTTAAGTGATTTTAAGGAATATTAAGTAATTTTCAGAGATTTCAAAAGATTTTAAGTAATTTTTAATGATTTAAAAAAATGTTAAGTGATTTTAAAGAGACTTTAAAGCATTATAACAAATTTGAAGGAATTTCAATAACTTTTAAGTAAATTTCAAAAGAATTCAAAAAGGTTTAAGGATTTTCAAGTTATTTCAAGAAAATTTAATAAACTCAAGACGATATCAAAAAGTTTCAAAGGATTTCAAAAAATTTCACAAAATTTCTATATTAATGATTTTTTATTTCTAGGAATTTAAGGAGGTTTTAAAATATTTTATAAAGCTTTTGAGGTACAGTTCTGAAGATTTCAAGTGATTTTAATGAATATCAAAGAATTTCAGTAGTTTTCCACTTAGTTTACGGGATTAAAACATTTTCATAGTGTTTTGCAATTTTTATTACAATTTTCTCTTACATGCCATAATTTTCCTCTCATCGCCTTCTTTTCTTCAAACTACAGTTTTAAAGAAAATGAAACAAATATGAAAGTTTGTGAAGATCGAGAAACGAAATTTCTAGTTCTCGGAGGAAACGATATCGTGGGAACGACTTGCAAAAGCACTTTTTCCGCGCCGATGAGAATTTCATTGTATACGGGCTTCAGATCGCGAAAACTTTTCCTATCGTTATGGGAATTTTTCTAGGAGCTTAGGCGAAAAGTGCGGCAAATGGGACGCATATGAAACGAGTACAACGACAAAGTTTACCCAAAAAGAAGTGAGAATGCCTTTTGAATCGATAAAGGAGACGAAAATGTTTCGCTTTCAATATTTAAAAAATATACAATATTTAAAAAAAGGTAAAAGAGGTTTAGAAAGAAATTAGATTCAAAAAATGGATTTGGAAAATCTTTATCGAAATGAGGTTCGAAAAACTAGTTTAGGAAAGTGGCTTGGAAAAGTTGTTTGGAAAAGTTGTTTTTGTAAAAGTGGTTTGAAAAATGTAGTTTAGAAAAGTTTTTAAACAAGTAAAAGTTGAAAAACTTTAAACGATTTTCAAAGACTTTAAACTTTCAAAGACTTAAAAATGACTAATTATTTTTCATTGCAGAAGTAAAATATCATAAACGAAAAAATATTATATTTTAAAACGTGAAATTGAAATATATTTGTGATCTTTATGAAGCCATTAGATAAAGCCTCCCGAGGTTAATTTCTCGGTAGTTACTTTCGTTGCTCATGGCTTTGCTTCAACGCATCGAGTTTTCTGTTCGAATTTATCTTTCGTAATGGACGATCGGAGGCCGAGGCCGTTGGCCTGCCTCGCTATCGATAAGAGTAAATAGTATCATGTTGATGGCGCCAACTGACAGCTTACTAGGAAAAGAGTTTAACCGGATATCATGAATCCGAAAGACTCGATATTCTTTTCATAGAACAATGAAATAAACAAGTAAAGAAGAATAACACGGAGAGAAATAGATATTAACTGTTAATATCTGGATATTAAATCGTAATATATCTGCTTTTTAACTATGAGACGACTATCTAGATATTTAGATTTAATATCCGAGATATTAAATTTAAATATCTAAGATATTAAAATGAAATATCTAGAATACTACTGCTTATTATATAAAATTTTAAATATTAATATTTCATATGTTTTGTAACGCCGTAAAATTTATTTAAATTTTACAGCTTACAAAATTGTTTACTTTTCAAATTTCCTTTAATCCCTTTATTCATTTAGAAATTTCGGAAGCTGAATGTTATTTCGAGACTTGGATAAATAATGTAGATAATTAATTTTAAGTATTAATTCCTTGTAAATTTTCTCTATTGTATGTAAATTTCATCATCGAGTCATGTATCATCATACAATCCTGGATAATGAAGACTTCTCATCATTTATTTGGATTCCTTGAGGCTAAATACTATTTTGGAGTGATGGCAATATTTAAAGATTCGCGCCCTTTACTATTCTGATGAGACGAGCTGAGGATAAGGAAGATTTCTTCTACTCACATCCCACGTGTCATTGAGTGATTTCTAAAATGCCTCTGTACTTTGATATTTAGTACAACAGAATTATTACCCTGGCGTGAAATTTGGAATAGCCGTAACGTGGAAGATTCTCCATATATTCAAAAATATTGACTGTTGATGTTCGTGATTGAGTCACCTTGTTCAACATGTTATTTTTGAATGCTTCTATTATCGCGGGTAGTCAAGACCCACTATTATAATTGTCGATGTTCGTGATTTAGTCACCTTGTTCGACATGTTTAATACTGGAGAAGTCATTATGAAGAATAATTAACATCTCGACTGAATGAATTGAAATGTTTCATTTATTAATTCGGAAGATAATTTGAATTTGAATCAGCATCCAGAACCAAGAGAAATCGTCTAACAGTATGAACCAATCAGAAGCCGAAACAAAACACTGTCGGTAAGTAGGCGGTGACGTTGCCAAGGAAACAAACATTCTCCTCCATTCTACACCTTTTGTCATGAGCTTCCGAAAGAACAACATCGTTTTCTATTTAGTCCTCCCAAAATTTAGTTCATTTAAGTCCCATATCAAGATCCTTCAGCATTTTGTCAATCTCCCCAATTTGAGAATTACTCTGGGTAAGATTTTAGTTTATTTCATTTGAGAAATTCAGTTATTTAATTTAATTTGTGTCTTTGTATTTTATTGGAGCAGCATCATGAATTTTAGTATTGTCTTGTATCGATTGGCCAAGAAAGCCTCAATCAATTGAGATTTTATAATCAGTTGGCCAAGAAAGCCCTAACTATTATTTTAAATTGATGCTTTGAGATTCCTTAAATTAATATTTCGAGTCATTTCTGAATTTCTCAATTGGATTCTTTTTTTTTCATTTCGTGCAATGTGATTATGTATTATCAATTTTTATTTATGCCAAGTCCGAAATAACTGACGAAGGGTCACTTATTATTATTTAATGATTTGATTTAAAGGTTAGGAGTTTTGTATTACAATTATGTTCCATAAATCTTTATAGATTCATGTAAAATCTTCAATTTTATAAAATGTGCGTATCTAACTCTTGACGTAAGAATAAATTGTGTAATTATTCTATGAAATCTTGAATAATTTCAGATCAAAATGTTGAATTAAAAGTTTAAGCTAAATTATATCGCGATAAATGAATTTCTAGATAAAACTCGCAAATTATCTATAATAATTAGATAATATTCTTTTGTAAAGTTCAAAATTATAGATCAATTTGATAATTTAGATTCAGATATGATAGAATATTGTTTGAAACAATATAATTGATGGAAATATTGAATTTAACCCATGTGAATACCTCGAACTTCAAAATTGTTTGCATAAATTACTTAAATTTTGTAATTAAATTTGTTATTTCATTTTGAAGTAGCTTGAGATTTAGATAATCTTTTCAGATAAGAACCCTCCCCTCTACCATCATCCAGAATTTGGGGCTGAGCTAAGCAAACTAATTCGGAAGAATTTATATGTTCTTTTTTTTATTATGTATAAATTTAATTAAATTTGAGTTGACCAAAAGGTCTGGCGCCCATCATTTTGTTAAAATAAAATTAGTAAATTCTTCTAAGGTAACCTTGCTATAAACAATATTATTCATAAAATAATAAGCGGGTTATAGTTTTAAATAACTACAGGATTAGGTACTAGGATTTTTTATAATTATATTATATATTAAATAATTTATTTTGGTCGAAATTACATCGATAGATCAGTCAAGATGACAGAAAAGTAATACATTTTTGGTTCGATGCAAGGTAGTTAAATCGTCCACTTCCCAACTTTTCAGCAAACTGGTCACTGCATTCAAATCCATAGTGCTATAAATAAAGTAAGAAGATTTTAATAATATATACAAGTATAGCAAGAAAGTATATTTTTACGAATTATGTTAGAAAAATAAGTCTAACAGTTTATATTACATTCTTGTCAGAGAATGTACTAGATTTTTTTTAGGTTGGGTTTGGTTTCTTTGATATAATCTTGCACTTAGGAATGGAAAATTAATATTTACAGCTTCCGAGAGCTATGCGAAGATCGGGATATATTTCGTATAAATATACACGAATAAACTCACGGTGGAATTTCCAAAGTTGCGTGCTGCTTGGCTTCCCATCCGAGAAATGATGCCATTGATAAAAATTTGGCGCGCGATTTAAAATGAAATGGGGGCGCAAATGTTTAATATCTGAGATATTAAACTTTAATATCTCAGA
>CAJFCP010024425.1:0-11792 GCA_904066005.1 Synergus itoensis | reverse complement strand
TAGTTAGAAATTAATTCGAGTTTGAATCGCGCGCGTAAAGTTTGGACCAATGGGAAAATTTCTCCAGCGGTAAGCCAAAATTATGCGCACGCAGGGTGCCCCGTTTGAGAGCACTGTCTCAGATTATAATAGCTTTTAATCTTTCATGCAATTATCCTATAATATCTCATATTTTAAATTTTAATATCTTAATTTATTAGAACATTAATATCTTCTGTTATTAAAACGTAATATCTCTAAAAAGTCGATGTATTGCTCTATAATATCTAGATATTATGTGGTAATATTCAGATTTTTAATATTTAGTTCTTAATATCCAGTTTTCTCCGTGAAGGAAAAAACATTTTTTAAAAAGCCAATAATAAATATAATAAAGCAGGCGAGAAAGAAATAAGATAATTGAACAAAACCCGTGAAATAAAGTTCGTTATTTAAGTCTTCTCATCCTAGACTGGTTACGTGAGAAGAACGAAAGCCTCGAAATTCAATTTAAGAGTGGAAAACTTTCTTTCGCAACCGGATAACGAAAAGTTTCTTGCATGCTTTTTCACGCTTGCGGAAATTACTTTGACTGAATCTCCAGCTAGCTGCTGAGAAGATTATCATACGGCTAGTAAACAAATGTAATTTCATCTTTCATTCATGAGGATGCCGTTGCGTTCTTCATTTCTAGCTTGGAAAACATAGACAATTTTACTTTTAAATATTTAAAATAGAAATAACAATTCGTGGAAAACACTTTCAAATTCAATGGGTTCAATTTTCACGAGTTTACATTTTGAAATTTCTATTTGTATTTGTAGAACCTGATTAATTTGAAATGATTCCAGGATTTGAATATTTAATTTATAAGGTAAATTCGACTTCAATCAAAAGAGTTAATTATTTTAATTTTTTTATTTTTTAATTTATCAATGTTTAATTCGAAAGAATTAAAAAGAATGCAATCAATTTAAAGAAATTAAGGGAATTTACATTGAATTTGAAAAATTCCAATAATTGAATAGAATTTAAAAATAATGACGGTTAATTCAACGGAAATGCAGAGATTTCAAACTACACAAAAGATTTTAAAGAATTTTAAAAGTTAAAGAACCTTTTGAATTTTTTACAATTATTAGATTTATTTTAATTCATCTTCAATTTTATTGTTTTCAATTATTTTCGAATCTGTGGAATTCTTTGCGAGTATTGATATATTTTCAATTAACTTTCAATTCTTTTTAATTTTCTTTTATTATTCTAGAAGTAACAACTGAAAAATCTCATAAAATAAAATTTTCGACATTGGAAAATTCCTGAATGTAGAAAATTCTCGACATTAAAAAATTACCGAAAAAAATCATTTTAATTATTAACTTATTTATAGGGACATCTTTTTTTCAAAGTCCCGAATGTGAAAAAATACCGAAAAAATAGTTGCCGAAAAGTAAAATCCCCATAATTTGAAATTCTCAAATAAAAATATAATATTACCGAATTTCCTGAAAAGCTTGCATTCAAAATTTCTTTTGACAATTTTTGCTCGATAATTCATTCAGAACTTTTGTCAAAAATGTTAATAAACATTTTCGGTAATATTATTTTTTTTCTGAAACTTTAAACTTCGGAATTTCCATTTTTCGGGAATTTGAATTTTCGGAAATTATTTTTTCGGTTTTTTTTCTCACATTCAGGATTTTGATTAAAGTTGTTTTTTTAATTTTCAATGTCGGAATTTTTTCGGCGTCAGGAATTTTAATTTTCGATAATATTTTATAAACTTCGTGAATTTAAGATTTTCGGAAAAATTGTATAATTCGGTAAATTCGGTTACTGTCTTTATTTTAACTCTCGAATTATTATTATTTTTTTTTCATTAATTTTTAAATTCCATATTGATCGTTTCGTTATTTTCTTACTAATAGTCCTCTCAAATTAAAAATTTAATTATTTTAATTTTCTTTTCATCTCAAAATTACTTGCAATAAAATTAACGAGATTGCTGAACTGAATGTGGAAGATGTGATAATATTGTTGACAAACGAATTCGTCCTTTGAAACTAATTGGAAGAAAGTCGTGTGTAATGGATTTAACTCATTGCCTTTGTCCCTATGCTAATATGTTAATGACTATTTAGTCCGTACAGACTCAAATTTAATTCGGTAGAATTTGCATTTCATATTAAATTATTTATCTCTTTAAAATAAAATAAAGTGAATCACCCTCTTTGAAAAATTACTCGGTACACAATTACACATATTATTTCCGATACAACAATTATTTTCCATTATTAAAATTTTTTGAATCTAATTGAAATTCTTTGAATTGATTGAATTATTTAAAAAATCTTTTCATTTCAATTTAATTTCTCTTAATACTTTTTATTTATTTAAATCCTTTAAATTCTTTTTAATGCTTTTGAATTCAATTTAATTTCTTTTAAAATTCTTTAAATTATTTAAATTCTTTTCAATTCTTTTCGAACACCCTGAATTTCTATCAATTATTTAAATTTATGTAATTCTCTTTTTTTGTAAATCTTTGATTTCTACGATAATTGCAAATTCAAAAGATTCGACAAGTATTAAAAGAATTGCAATAAATTCAAATGAAGTCAAAGAAATTAAACAAAATCGAAAGCTTTGAAACAATTCAAAAAATTTTTAATTTTAATTTTACGAATCCTTAAATTATTGATTAAAATTGCATGAAATATTGTTTTCTCTTTTGCCGACTGTTCTTCATTGACTTTTTTGTATCGCTGACTAATTAGTAGATGCATTTGGCGATACATGAACAAAATTGTTGATGAATGGCTGGAGGCATTCGAAGGTTTTAGCTTAATTGAATTTCTATCAAAGAGACCGGCGTTTTTTTTTCTTCCGAAGGCACACTACGTGGAACTGAGAGATTCGTAACTGGAGTGAATGAATGAATACGTAAAGTTTGAATACAGCAACGGCATCGTTGACAAACATTTGTGCCAATCTATAAAAGAGAAATTTATTTGGTATATCAGAACGTCACCCGAAAATTTCGTATTTATTATTTGGAACAGCATATTCTTGCGGAAAAACTAAAATCTGGAATGTGAAAAAGTAGGCGAAAAAATAATTCTCGAAATTTCAAACTCCCGAAAAATACAAATTCCTGAAATTTCAATTTCCCGAATAAAAATAATATTATCGAAAAAATAGAAAAAAAAAGTAGAAAATTACCGAATTTTCAACTCTCAGAAATTTTAATTTCTTGAAAATATAAAATACCCGAATTTTCCATTTCCCGAAAACTTCAGATTCCCGACAACTCATATTCCCGAAAATAAAAAAATAAATATTTTTTATTAAAATTTCTATTCGAAATAAAAAAAAATGAAGCAATATTAAACAAAATTATTTTGAGAAATGTTGAACATAAGTTTTATATAGGAAAATTTTAAACATAAAAGGTTCTTTAATAAATATTTACTGTATACTTAAATTCCCCTAATAAAAATTTTCTGCAATATTATTTTTATTCCGTAATTTACATTTTTCGATTATAAAAATTTGCCAATAATTCAGTGCAGGAATTTTCTAATGTCTTGAATTTTTTATTTCAACAATTTTTTTCGGAAATTTTACAGTGTCTGAAATTTTACTTTTCGGGAATTTGCAGTTGTTTCCGCTTCGAAATTGGAACTAGTTTTAATTACTCAAATCGAAAATGCTTTTCTTTATTAAAAAAAATAGTGGCTACGCAATCGGAAATTTAACATGTATTTTTCTTTTTTTCTTGCAGGTAAGTCTTCCTGACACATTGAATGGTCGAACATTGAAAGGGTAAATCGCTTTTCTCCTATACCCACAAGGACGAAATCTCGTCGTCTCGTTGAGGTAACCACAAGTTCGACCGCCAATAGCCAATAGATTCTCCAACTTACATACAAGCTAACTCTGCAACGAGCTGGGAAACAGAGAAAAACAAGGGTATGTTGAGTTTCGCATAAAGTGTGAAGTGTGCAACAACTGAAGTCATTTTAATAAAAGTAATAACACGTAAAGGACGCAGCTGAGAATTTCATCTCGATAGCATCGGAATCGAAACTATTAACGGTTAGAGTAAAATTACCTCTGAAATCTCAGCGATAGATTTTTCCTTATTTTACTATTCTAGGGTTGAAAACATTTTTGTTTTATAAAATGATCGAATTAAAATTAGGTTGGTTTATGGATCGAGGATTTCGATTTTCGAAAAGAAATTTAAACCTTACGACTTTGTAGCAGCCCTATGCATCGCCCCCACTTTTCTGTTTTCTTACGATCCGGGGGGGTATCATAGTTCAGCCTACCTGATCGGAGCGCCATCTATTGGATTTTTAGTCAAATTGAATAAATTGAATTGTTATGTACAGCAAAAACACTAAAATTCATTAATAACTTGATACTTTTTATGAATGTAAAAGGAAAAACATAAAAAGTATCAAGTTATTAATGAATTTTAGTATTTTTGCTGTACATAACATTTCAATTTATTCAATTCGACTAAAAATCCAATAGATGGCGCTCCGATCAGGTAGGCTGAACTATGATACCCCTCCGGATGCTAAAATAACAACTACCACATACACATACACGAGCGATGCATAGGGCTGCTTTGTAGGAAATTTCAAGGCACTTAATTCGGTAAAGCGCTCGAAGAAGGGGAAAAAAGCGAGGAAGGGGAAATACTCGAAAAAGGGGAAGAAAAACGATAGGAAGGGGAAGACCGGAAGTGGTCCGTGGACTTCTCTAATTTATAATATAGTCAACAATTTTTTTTACAATTTTACTTTCTCACATAATAGAGGAAGGTTTGTTTTCACCTAAATTTTCAAATCAAATTTTTTGATGTATTTAGACATAATTCGGCCGAAAATTTCAGGCTCTGCCAGTCTTTTTTCAATGCTAGGAATATATAAAAATCCTCAATTTAAAGTAATTTATTATGAGGGCGTATATAACATCTAAAACAAAGGGAACTTTTTATCGCCTCTCATAATGTATGAAAACGCCCTTTTCAATTTTCCTTTATAACACAAGTGGTGTTTACGACCTTCGTTTCTCATGCCATCTCTTCACCAGACTCGGCGTAAAGTGTAAATCACGATTGTCCATTACACTTCGACAGCAAGGAAATCGCGTTATCAAAGATTTCTGTGTAAAAGTCCCGGATTTCCAATCTAATGCGATAATAAACAAGTTATTTAGGCAGAGTGCAGAAGAATCTCCCAGGGATTCTCTTTCACTCGGAGAGGACGTCTATGCCAAATGGCAAAAAGGGGTTTGGAAATAGGATTTTAGAAAAGTTGTTTGGAAAATATGTTTGAAAAGGGATTTAGAAGAGAGGTTGTCGACAGCACAGGTGAAAATGTATGAGTCACACTCACGACAAGGGGACGCTGCGCAATTTTTGATTATCCCCTCGGAGACGCTTGGTACCATGGACATAGGAATAGAGGGGACTAGCCATGTCAGTGCGGGGTTGAAGCCGAGGGGGGGTGTCCGCCATTTTTTATGTGAACCAAGCAACGGCTGATGGCGCCAGATGGCGCTGATGGGCTTCCGGTTAATATCCTATAGTTTGCTATAGTGTATGGCTAGAAAATGGTGGTCCCCACAAGCTAATAGGGGGGTGACGGGGGCTCTCCTCCCTCAGTGCTTCACAACCCCTCGCCCGATTGTGGACGACAGGGCTAGTCCCCTCTATTCCTATGTCCATGCTTGGTACGGACCAAAAAATCCTAACACAGTAACGTTTGGCTGAGGGTGATAGGTTGTCCTGCCTCACTGTCAACGGCGATGATCTAGGCGTTTTCTTTTCAGTGTCTTCGGCCTGAAGACGATTGACAGGATCTTGGGTTTGAGATTCTCGGAGTCAGATGAGGAGGATGATCCACTTAGCTTGTGGAAACGAGGGTGAGATGGCGCTTCGCGGATATCGTCTCGTTGCGGTTTTTGGGGAACGACGACTACGCTACGAAGTAGGGGCACGTTCTCCCGAATGGGAAGCTCCGTGACAGGAGAGAGCTTGATGGGTGATGCACACAGGCTGAGTACGTCTTCCTTTTCTGGTGATTCTGGGGGCGTTGATAAGTGTTCTGGTTCAGGCCGAATTGGGGAGGTCGAGATTTTACTGGTTTCGTGATTGTTGCCCAAATCACGAAGGGGTGATCGTTTGTGAAATAACGTTCGGCACAAGTAGTCTCTCAGATCGTCAAAGGAATTTATGCCTTCGTTTGACGAGAGGGACGAGAACGAAAGACGATCTGAAGTCGCTGGGCGATTGTCACCAGTCGGTCGGTAGAACGAGGTACCAGCTTCGAGGTGGCTACTTGCCGAATCGAGATGCGAGCCACAAACATTTAGGGCGCTCTGATGTTCAGATACGAAATTAGAAGGGTTAGAGTTCGACGTTGGAGGGGGAACATTATATTTTTCCTCTAATGCCCTTCGACGAGCGTTCAATCGCTTGCGTAGGTTTGGTCGTTTCGTACGACGCGGCATGGGAATAACACTGGACACCGAATCTACACGGGAGGTCTCAAATATCCAAGAATCACAGTCGTTACACAAGGGCAAAGTTGCAGGAGGGGCACTTGGTAGCACAGAGGGCTGTCACACGATGAGGGGAGTACAAAATAGTTAACGCACTGAGTTTTAAGATTGGTGTTGGCAGACGGCTCGCCTACACTCGACAAGCACGGCTCACGACACGATAACTCTGGTTGTTCCTGGATCGGGATCTCGAACTTCCTGTCGAGGTAGGCCTCGAAATAAGTGGAGCACTAAGTTTCACTGATTCTGTCTGCACAGCACTAATTTCGTTTGGTGGGAGAGTCTCCGCACGACGTCTTATCGCGATTCTTTTTCTTAGGCACAGGCGGTTCTTCTTCTTAGACGTTGTCGATTCCATCGAACTCCTGTAATCTCTGTGAAGAGGAGAGGGAGGGAAAGGTCTGGACTGATTGAGGAAAGGTTCGAAGGGGGCCCATGGACGGGGCACCGAGTCTTTGGAGAGTTAACACGAAACTCAATTCTCGGTCCATGGGAGGGAAACTGGATGAGGAATAAAAGAGAATACTGCAATTGTTCTTGAAGTCGCGGTCCCGTGGAACTGAGCACGGTAGCTGTATTGCTGAGCGGCACGGATGGTCGAACACGGTGACACGTTACGAAAGCTGAGAAGACCTTTCTTATGCGACTGTCGGTGTAGAACTGACTGGGCGAGCGCGGAATTAAGTTTTATGGAATTATAGATTTAAAATTATAAACGCGTTGGCGTGCGACAAGGTTTGGCAAAAGAACGCTAAAAAAAGGTTGGAAAAGGATATTGGAGAAAGTGTTTGGTAGAATTGAAAAAGAGTGTTACGATCCCATAATTGATGGTAGGTAGGCTTTATGAAAGTAGGGAACGTAGCATGGTAAGATTGAGGGATTATGGGATGATGTTGCGAGGTGAGGAATTAGTTCTTTTTGTTTTTTGTGGAAAAGTCCATTGAGAGCAAATCGGTAACAAAGATGACCGGTATCCCGGCCTCCCTTGGAGTGTAGGATATTTTGGACGGGTTTTTTAAATGTAGTTGCTGTAGATGGTTTTGATTGGTTTATTTATCTAATCTGCTTACTTTAGTACATGTGCTGATCATAGAGATGTATTTGGTGATTTTCATTTAACGCGTTAGGTGTTCGTTACAAAGTACATAGGGTCCTCGATGGACAGCCGGTCGTGGGTAAGGGAGCTGGGCGTATATCAAGAGATTTGGAAAAGCGGGGCTGAAAAAGTGATTGGAAAAAAGGCAAGGAAAATCGATTTGGAAAAGGTGTTTGAAAAAAATTCCTCTTTAAAAGTCCCGGATTTCTATCCCACTGCGACATTATTGCTCTCGGTTACGCGGATTGCAGAAAAGTCCCAACGGGTTTCTCTTTCGCTCGGAGAAGACGTCTTTACACCTCTTACCTGACGTGTCCCAAAGTCGATTATTACAGTTCGAGCCCAAGCGCGTTTCTCATAAATCTGAATAAGAATTATTTATAGGCGGTCTCCGGGGTGTTGCGAACTTTTCTTAGGAAGAG
The DNA here is from genome assembly GCA_904066005.1 of Synergus itoensis. NCBI lineage: Eukaryota > Metazoa > Arthropoda > Insecta > Hymenoptera > Cynipidae > Synergus > Synergus itoensis. The sequence continues at coordinate 3,716 of CAJFCP010024425.1, read as the reverse complement.
CGACGGTCGACGAAACTCGCAGAATATAATACGGTGACATCAGGAGCCCCTAGAAAGGATGGGATGGTGCGAAAGTTTGAGGTATTACTTGTCGAGTAAAATTTGCGAAGGGGAGTTGAAATTGTCTTTGAAAGACGAAAAGTTGATCTAATCCGCAGATCCTCAACGCTCCGTTTGCAAATTTTTGACGAGATTAGGGTATCCTGATTGTTTGGCAAGTACATTAACGTGATCCAATTTTGAAAGTGGTTTGAACTTTTAAATATCGCAGTGATAATTAGATGTTTGTGTTTATAAGAAGCGGCTGACGTGGGAAGTTTTTATCTCGATGTTTTTCAAGTTTCCGGTTTTTTTGATACAATAATGCTTTTAATAAAGCTGGAATAAAAAATAATCAAATAAATCAATCTTTTTTTTAGTGAACAGAGTAACCACGATGCCTTTGCATCATTTTTACGAACCAAAGTTTTATTAATATCTTCCGTCCGCCAACTTAAGTTCGTTAATATACGCGAAAGAAATATGAGAAAATACTCGGCTAAAGGCTACTTCCCTGTTATAAATTTTATTATTAATCAGACCCCAGCGAACTTTGTTTCTGCAGTTGCCCAAAGTTCCACTCTTTGTCTCTCCTGCCCCGGAAATCTGCAGCGAGTAAGCTGGAAAAGAGAGTTTGGAGAAGAGAATCGGGACATGGATATGGGAAAAATATTGTGGAAAGGAGATTAAAAAGGAGGTTGGAAAAAGTAGTTTTGAAAAGAGATTTAGAAAATAGGTTTGAGAAAGGGCTTTGGAAAACAGATTAAAAAAAGTGGTTTAGAAAAGAGATTTGGAAAAGTAGTTTAGAAAAACTGGAAAAAGGGGAATAAAAGGGATTAAAATGTAGGTGGAAAAGGGATTCGAAGAAGATTTTATAAAAGGGATTTGTAAAAGAAAAAATTTTCCGGAAAACCGGCCCAGTGGGCACGAACGTTCCAAGACGTTTTTAGTCTTAAAACGTCCTAAGTCAGGCCAAATAACGTTCTAAAAACGTTCTTAGGACGTTTTTTGGATGTTCTAAAAACGTCTTTAAATTTTGTGCCCGCTGGGGGGTTGAAAAAGTAGTGAAATGTGGTTTAGAAAGGGAGGATGATAAATGAATTTGGAAAAGAGGTTTGGAAAACGAGGTTGGAAAATTAAGTTGGAAAATTTGTTTGGAAAAATTGGGAAAAGGGAAAATAAATGGGAATAAAAATGGGATGCATATATGTTAAGGGTCAAGGAAGTGAATACGAACTTTGATGAACCTAGAACACCGAAAATATGGCCCATCCCATCACTGGATGATTCAAGTTTAAAGTTGTGACCAGAGGATGATTAGCTCCATCTCTATAGAATTTCAACGTCCGAATAACCAGAATAGTTGACACGTCTGGTGACCCGTGAAACTCGTCTGCCAAGCCTCACCCTTCTTGTCACAGCAGATTCTCTCAAATCCACGCATTCCTTCGATTGCATCTAATTCCTCGATCAAGCCGACAAATTATATAATGTTGATTACAATTTCATTAGGAATTCAATTACTTAAATTATAAAATCATCAAAAATAATGATCAAGAGATAAAGAGACATTTTATAAATATCTTTCAAAAAGTTGTGAAGAGTAGTATTGGAAAAGAGACTTGGAAAGAGGTTTGGAAAAGTGATTTGGAAAGGAAGTTTGAAAGAAAGCGTTAAAAAAGGGCTTCCAAAAAGGGTTTTAGAAAAAGAGTTAGAAAATTAATGTTGGAAATATCATTTGGAAAAGAGATTTTGAAATGTTTTTTGGAAAAAAAAATTCGGAAAGAGTGTTTGGTAAAAGAGTTTGAAAAATAATTTTGGAAAAGTAATGTGGAAAAGGAGTTCGGAAAGAAGACTTGGAAAAAGGGGTTTCACAAAAAATGTGTTTGCAAAACAGGTTTGGAAGATTGATGATAAAAAGGTTTGAAAATGTAATTTGGAAAAGAAATCTGAAAGAAAGGGTGAAAAAAGGGCTTGTATAAAAGAGTTTGGAAAAATAGTTAAGAAAAGAAGTTTGGAAAAGTAGTGAGAAAAAGTAGTGTGGAAAAAAGTTTTTAAGGGGAGGGGGTGGAAAAGTAGTTTGTAAGGGAGATTGGAAAAAAATTTTGGAAAAGTGATTCGGAAATGTGGTTTGAAAAAGAGATTCGGAGAGAGGGTTTTGAAAAAGTGTTTAAAAAAGTAGTATGGAAAAGTAGTATGGAAAAGTAGTATGGAAAAATAGTATAAAAAAGTAGTGTGGAAAAATATTGGGGGTGGAAAAGTATTTTGTAAGAAAGATTGGGAAAAAATTTTGGAAAAGTGATTCGGAAATGTGGTTTGAAAAAGAGATTCAGAAAGAGGGTGTTTTGAAAAAAAGAGTTTAGAAAAGTAGTATGGAAAAGTAGTGTGGAAAAAATATTGGGGGCGAAAAAGATGTTTGAAAAAATTATTTGGAAAGAGTTTTAGAAAATAGTTTTGGTAAAATGATTTGTAAAAAGTAGGTGAAATAGTAGTTAGGAAAAGCGATTTGGAAAAGAAGTTTGAAAAAGTGATTCAGAAGTGGGGCTTGCAACAAGAGTTTGGAAAAGTAGTGTGGAAAAGAAGTTTGGAAAAAAGTGGAGGAAAAGGGAGTTTGGAAAACAGATTCGAACAAGGAATTTGAAATGGATGTTAGAAAAGATTATATAGCTCTAAATGAAAAGTTTTATCAAAATATTCACTGTGGTCGTATTACAACCGTCGCGTCAGGTGCTCAAGGTATATCAATTTGGTACGAGAAGGCGCAAGATGGTGCCGCGAGACGAGGTAGTGGCCATAAATTTTCCCGTATCGACGGGAAGCGCGATGACTTCATCGACCCGGTACAAAATCGTAATTTATTATTATGGGCGTCGTTCTCTTTATTAATTTATTACGCGATTTACCTGCAGTCTCGCTCCGAGAAAAGTTCTAGGAAGCTTATATGATGCAATTTTCTCTCCATTAGAGCAGACGGCTAATGACCGTTAGAAAAGAACTATTCTGATCTGACAACGATTACTGGCATTATAAATCAATTATTCCTCAGATTAGAAAAAAGTATAGATAAAGAGGGAGAGGAATCTAAATACTTCCTTTGTAATTAACTGACGTAGATAATTTGGATGTGGCTAATTAAATTAAAATGAAATGGGCGTGGCTCTTTATGTGGTGGAAGGGGTAAACCTGGGCGTGGATAATTCAATTCTGACAATAATTAGATTGAATTGGACATGATCAGATTATTAGGGGAGTAAGTGGGCGTGCGATTAGTTGAATGGTGGGAATAACGTGGGCGTGATTAGTTAAATGGTGGAAATAAAGTGAAAATTGTTGAAGAAATTGATTAAAATGGGCGTAACTTGTAAATTGGAAGAAGTAAGGTGGGCGTGACTACTTGAATACTAAAAATGAAAATTAATAGATTAATGTGGGTCTGATTAACTGAATGGTTAAAAATGGACGTTATGAGATTATATTAATTAAGTGGGCGTGATTAGTCAATTGGTGGGAATAAAGTGGGCGTGTTTAATAGAGAGGCTGGATCGAAGTAGGCGTAGCTCCTAAAATTGTGGGAAAATAGTTATTTTTAATCTGTTGGAATATCAACTTTTTAATAAAATTTTAATGAGAATGTAATGTTATTTTTTTGATAAACTACTTCTTGTGTTAGCATCTAA
>CAJFCP010024415.1:10841-31011 GCA_904066005.1 Synergus itoensis | reverse complement strand
CCCCCCCCCCCCCCTCTTGACGGCCCTGTATATTCGTAGCGTTCGTAGTGCCACCGCTGGTAAGTGTCGGCTAGCTAATACTTTTTTTGTACGAGTACTCATACCCAAAAAGGATGAGTTTCTTACAACCGTAGTCAGGCGAAGTTCGAGCTATTTTCGCAAGACACAACGACTTTAAAAACATGAAATTTTGTACTTTTGAAGCATGAGGGGATCCTTGCTTAAAGTGAATGGATTTTTTACCAGGGGTGCGATTCTGTAATTTCACTTTCACTTTCACCTGACTTCAGGTCTTGTCAAAATTCACGACGGATTTCAATTTTTTTTTTCAATTTTGCATTTGTAAATTCACGACGTGAAGTGAGGTGAAAGTGAAAGTGAAATGACAGAATCGCACCCCAGGGGTGCGATTCTGTACTTTCACTTTCACTTTCACCTGACTACAGGTCTTGTCAAAATTCACGACGGATTTCAATTTCTTTTTTTTTTCAATTTTGCATTTGTAAATTCACGACGTGAAGTGAGGTGAAAGTGAAAGTGAAATTACAGAATCGCACCCCAGGATAGCAAAAAATGAAGCCTACTACAAAAGTATGATTAGTACTCTTACTATTATAGGCAGATTTTTTTCTCCGTGTAGTGGTGTTTGGAAAGAAATCTCAGAACAGAGAATTTAGAGGGTAACTGAACGTTTATTTTCGAGATTTTGATTTTATGTATAACGAGCTTGGGGGTGAAATTGAGCAGTGCTCTTTGCAGATATGGGGTTGAAACTTTTTTCGGTAACATACATCATTATTTACTAATAATATTTGGAAAGAAAGCTTTGAAAAGTGCTTTAAAAGGGTACCTGGAAATTTTTTTTGAGATTTTTGTTTTATAATGAGTTTGGGGGTGAAATTAACAGTTCAACGGAATATATATGGGGATGAAACTTTTTTTGCAAACACACATTATCATTTTCTAGTGATTTTTAGAAAGAAATCTGAGAACGAAGCATTTGGAGTGTATTTGAGAATTTTTTTGTTGAGATTTTTTTCTTATAACGAGTTTGGGGGTGAAATTAGACAATGCTCCGGGGCATATATGGGGATGAAACTTTTTTTAGTATCACACATCATCATTGGCTAGTAATATTTGAATATAAATTTTTAAACAGTGCTTTGAGTGCGTAGCTGGAAATTTTTTTTTGCGATTTTTGTCTTACAATGAGTTTGGGGATGAAATTAACAGTTCTCCGGAATAGATATGGGAATGAAACTTTTTTCATTATCACACATCATCATTTGCGAGCAATATTCGGAAACAATTATGAAAACAAAGCACTTAGAGTTCATTTTGAAATTTTTTTATTCATGTCTATTAACATGTTTTTAGAGTCCAATAAGGTAGTAAAAACACACTCGAGTAAAAAAATCGAGCATCAAAGCATTTATCTTTATTGTTTCATTGCCCTTTAAGCAATAGAAAACGACTTCTAAAAAGATTTTAAAAAATTTTAATTTTCGTTTATAAACGTGTTACAAACGGTATAATTACATTTCAAAATTATAATTAATTAAATTTTTTCAGAAACATCATCAATTCGAGATGAAAAAGGACAGGAATACCTCGACCTTAAGTGAGGATTCAAGAAAGGACGTTTCCGCCAAACTCTCTAAGTTGTCAATAAACAACAATGTTTTCGAAGGTTCAAGTGAACTCCCTCAAGTCTTCCAAGTGAAGTATCTTGGCTCTCACGACGCCAGAGGTCTCTGGGGTATAAAACACACTCGAATACCAGTCGATAACATGGTAGCTGCCGCAAAATCATTACCGACGGGCACGATATTGCCTTTTATCAAACTCATTGTTTCCGAAGAGGGCGTTGCCCTACTTCCACTCAGAGGAACAAAACAACTGGACGCTGGAATCTCCAAGGTCTACCCAATCGAAACCATTTCCTACGGAGTTCAGGATCTCGTCTACACTCGTGTTTTTTCCATGATCGTCGTCCGCGAAACCGACAACTTCCGCCGGATGTCGCCCTTCGAGTGTCATGGCTTTGTTTGCGAATCAAAACATCACGCGAGGCAGTTAACTTACGCATTGGCGTCGGCTTTCCAAATTTATTCACAGCATGTTAAATCCATTCAACAAAAAAGTGATGTTCAAAATAATACGAGAAAAAGGTTTGTTATTGACTTGAGGAGTCCGGAAGAGATTGAGGCTGACCTTAATTTAGACTCTGAGGCGTGAAGCTTGTAAAAATAGTATATTGTGCATCAAGGGAGTAAAGGAGGTTATTTTGGGGATCAATTAAGCAGTTACATAGCAGTTCGTCTTTGTGAGTGGAGATGGCGCTACTGAAATTATTTAACACACGCTGTAGCGGGCGTAAAAATATTTTTTACGCCTGCTGATTGTCACCGGTCTGACATTGGCAACTTCACTCTGGCTAAGCAGATACCAAAAGTAGCATTTTCAGGGGGAGTCGGGCAAAAAAAATCTTGTGAAAAATTTGAGTGAGACTCGTGACGTGATGTGTTACATTCCGAAATTTTAATTACACTCAACTCTCGCTAGTTGGATATTCTCTGGGGTAATTGTCCAATAAGCGGGAGCGATTAAAATGGAACGAGCGACCACTCTTATGTCAACACTCAGGACCACATGTATGTAGACTCTGAACCCGTGCTCTGCAAGATTCGTTCATTTGAACCTTCGGCGACCAAAAGGGGATTCGCGTGGATTCAGCCTGAGAGGTATTGTCCTGAAAGTTAATTTAAAAAGTCGTTCGATTTTTAAATTTAAAGACATACTTGTAGAGAATTTCAAGGCGCATTTTTTTTTCCTCTTGCAAAAATTTGTAGGTTTTGTAGTTTTTGAAGTAATTGATAAAAAGTGGATTTTTTGAAAACGAAAAATTTCAATCTTTTTTCTCTTCAACTTGCGATCGTTTAGCCAATTTTCAGAATTTTTTGATTTGATCAATACTAAACGACGTGTTTAAGTCTTCTGAAACCATCTAAGCAAGAAAAATGAAAATATTGTTATAAACAAAAAAGTTGTTAATTTTTTTTTTGAGACTTGGAAAAAATCATGAATTTCAACCTTCAAGCGCTTCGTTTATCGAGCGAATTTAAAGCTACGGAAAACTTCCCGCGAGGAAGTTGTTCATTAAGGTTCAAAGAAGTTTTCTGCAAAATTTTAGCTCAATTAGATTAATGGTTACAAATTGGTGAATGTTTTAAAATCTAAGCGTCAATGTTGACGCTGCCTTAACCACGTGCTTCCTCGGCTAGAAAATGCGTTGCAGCGGACGGGACGAAATGAAGATCAAGTCGGGAAGCGTCAACATTGACGCTTAGATATTAAAACATTCACCAATTTGTAACCATTCATCTAATTGAGCTAAAATTTTTCAGAAAACTTCTTTGAACCTTAATGAACAACTTCCTCACGGGAAGTTTTCCGTAGCTTTAAATTCGCTCGATAAACGAAGCGCTTGAAGGTTGAAATTCATGATTTTTTCCAAGTCTCAAAAAAAAATTAACAACTTTTTTGTTTATAACAATATTTTCATTTTTCTTGCTTAGATGGTTTCAGAAGATTTAAACACGTCGTTTAGTATTGATCAAATCAAAAAATTCTGAAAATTGGCTAAACGATCGCGAGTTGAAAAGAAAAAAGATTGAAATTTTTCGTTTTCAAAAAATCCACTTTTTATCAATTACTTCAAAAACTACAAAACCTACAAATTTTTGCAAGAGGAAAAAAAATGCGCTTTGAAGTTCTTTACAAGTATAAGTCTTTAAAATTAAAAATCGAACGACTTTTTAAATTAACTTTCAGGACAATACTTCTCAGGCTGAATCCACGCGTATCCCCTTTTGGTCGCCGAAGGTTCATTTCTATAGTACGCAGGCTACGCAGTACGGCACTGACTTCGAGGTCACTTCGAGCGCCGGCACTTGAGTGTAGGCTGTCAAGGGACGCTCAGGGGGGACGCAGAATCAGCCAAGCGTGAAAATTGTCCAACAGGCGAATGTCCAACAAGCGAGAGTTGAGTGTAATTTCTTTGTAATGCCTTAACATAAGCAACTTAGTTAATTAGATATGCATATATAAGAGATGTACATATGTAGATAAAATTGAGGATTTTTATTATTTTTTATAGGCAAGATAAATTAGAAAATATAACATCAAAATATTTCTCTCCATTTTACTCAACAAATATTAAAAGAAAATATTTTTTCGCTCTTTAGACTATTTAATACTACTCTATAGTATCTAATTAAATTGTTGAGTAAATTTGAGAAATCGAATTTTGATCATAAAATTAGGATTTACCATATGATTAATGCAGTAATCCAGTTTCTTCTCTACAATAATAATTTTCCATCACGGAAATTTTGGGAAAAAGTAAATAAGATAAAAACGAACGTTTCTGCACTATATTCTTTTCTGTAGAAAATTAAAAAAGCTCATTTCTGTTTTACCGAGCTCATATTTTTTTTATGTTTTCTAAGTAAAAGAAGAGCACAGAGACGTCTATTTTCACGTCCTTTAACATTTCCCAATGATTTAGTGAAAAATATTGATTATTGTTGACAAAAAAGAGAGAAAACTAAATTTCTCGTATGGTAAGTAATTAAGTATCACGCCCTTATAAGGCCATGTGTATTAGTTATCCGTTACCTACTTTACCGGAATTTTTTTAGTAATGCCATTTCTACATTTATTAAGATATCGAGTTGAAATTTTATGAAATTAAAGGAAATGTTCTAAGGTATGTTTATATCTGGTCCTAAATTTTTATTAAATTAAAAAAATGTTTAATATATTACTTTTATAATTATAATTATTAAGAGCCAGATAAACGGAAAGGTAGGGATCGGATAAATAATACATGGTCTTAAAGGGTATTTTAATTTTCACCTATTCTCTCAATTTTAATTGAAACCATCCGATTCCTGCCTTATCGATATCGGTAAGGCAGGAATCCGATATCGAGTCAAAAGTTTGGGCAATTACTAGGTGGTTCAAGATGCTCCCGGCCTCCAAGAGATGGTACCACCAGTTTTAAAATACCAACGTTCAGTCGAATGCACGATCAATTTCAGATATATTGGCACTTGGCAGTGACGCTAAAGTGATTTTAAAGTCAGAAAGTTTTGATATTTGTTGTAAAAATGGATAAGGAAGAATTTCGGGCCTTGATTAAACATTATTTTTTGCGTGGAAAAAGTGGAAAGGAAACGAAAAAAAAGCTCGATAAATATTATGGTGATTCTGCTCCATCGTATTCAACCGTAAAATATTGGATTGCCGAGTTTAAAAGAGGCCGAATGTTCATAAAAGATGAACACGCCGGGGGAGCACCAAAAACAGCGACCACTCCAGAAATCGTGCAAAAAATCCACGATATCGTATTAAGTGATCCAAAAATAAAAGTGCGTGAGATAGCTAATGCCGTACGCATATCAACTGGGTCAGTGCATTCAACTTTGCATGATTGTTTGGGTATGAGAAAGCTAACCGCAAGATGGGTGCCGCGTTTGCTGACAATTGATCAAAAACGTGAACGTGTTCGCACTTCCCAGCATTGTTTGGACATGTTAAAACGAAATAAAGCTGATTTTTTGCGTCGAATAGTGACTTGTGATGAAACATGGGTCCACCACTACACCCCAGAATCGAAACAATCAGTCAAAGAGTGGGTAGGACCCGGCGGAAGTGCACCAAAGCGACCCAAGACTCAACAATCGGCTGGAAAGGTGTTGGCGTCAGTTTTTTGGGATTCGAGGGGCATATTGTTCATCGACTATTTACAAAAAGGAAAAACAATCAACAGTGACTATTATTGTGCCTTATTGGACCGATTGAAGGTCGAAATCGCAAAGAAACGGCCCCATTGTTGAAAACCATGGCCAAATTACACGAGCTAGGCTTTCAATTGCTTGACCACCCCCCGTATTCTCCAGATTTAGCCCCCAGCGATTATTATCTGTTTCCAAACTTGAAGAGATGGCTCCAGGGACAGCGATTTGCGACGAATGAAGAAGCCGAACGGGAAACTGATGGGTATTTTGAAAGCCTTCAGCAATCTTTCTTTTCAAAAGGCATCGCAATGTTGGAAAATCGTTGGACTAGGTGTATCGAGCTCGGAGGGGACTATGTTGAAGAATAAATAGTAAGTTTGACAAAAATCGTTTGTTTTCTTTGTTAGGCCGGGAGCATCTTGAACCACCTAGTAAGTAAAGAGGGTACTTAAGGAAGATTTTTCTGTCCAAAAATTTTCATAATTTTTAAAAATTTCAAAAAATGTTAAAAAATTTGTTTTCTAATTTGGTATGACTAGGCTTGATGCCTTTTATTTTATTTAACAAACTTTCAACTCGATATCTTATTTTCTATAGACCGGAATTCGTTCACAAAAAACGTCGGTAAGGTAGGAATCGGATAAGTGACACATTACCTTAATTCCTGAATTGTCTCTAGATTTGAAATTATTTTTTAATCTTCTCAGTGTTATATTTCTTCCTACCGCTAAAAGATCAAATAATTGTGGATATTGATCGATTTTTTTATTGTACAGACGTACTTATATTTTTTTGTTTCGTGTGGATTAAGCGAGCAGACATTTATTGTCCAACTCCAATGGCTAGAGATCCAAAGATACCGAATAGAAAGAGACAATTGGTTATTATCAACTGAAAGGTTTTATCCCAATTTCCAGTTCCTTTTAGACTTCTTTTTCATTATTTTTTTCTTATAATGAATTCAGTTACCATGATGCTGATAAATTAACCCAACGATTCTAATATCAATATATTAAGAAAAAACAATGTGGCGGGATTCGAACCCTCGGCTTGAGCCAATAAAGCGTAACTGAATTTTTTAGATCTCTGTTTTCAGTTATCAATTTTTATAGAGATGTTGGTAATTTAACAGCTTAAAAATGTACATTTTTAATTGTAAAAATTTTCTTTAATTTTAAAATCGAGGATTTGTTCCCTGATTATTTATTTTAAGAGCCAGAACTAATATCGACACATATCATGAATTGTAAATAATTTTTAATATAATTATTTTTATTATTCACATAAAAACATTATATAATATTTTATTTAAAAGAAAAATTCTTTCGTATCAGTTTTTTTATATTCTCACTTGTTAACTATTAAATTTCGAATTTATATTATTTTTTTCAAAATTCTTCGCCCTTGTACAGTGTAAAATAAAATAGCATTTTAAGCTTTAAGTTTAATTAATTTGAAATATCTAAATAAACTAATATATCTCGCAAGAATATTTTTGTAAAACCTTCATTTTTCAGGATATAAATAAATTTTCATGTAATTTTTACTCATATTTTCATTCTTTGTTTGTCCTTTTTCGAACTAGCCTTTTATTTTTTTTTTTCTAATTACCCTGAATTTTTGAAAAATTTGAAAATATTAAAAATATGATATTTAACTTATCAATCTAATTTTTTCTGCGCAATGATTTTTCACTAGAAACAATTTTCGACCTTCTGCCTTGAAAAGTGCTTTCTGGAATTTCATTTTCATCCAGCGATGATGTATTTGTCGAATTTTCATTTTCTTCTTCCACTTTTCCAAGTTCTTCATTCAGCTCATAATAACTTTCAGATTCTTCGCAGGGAATTGAACTTTCAGTCTTGGTGCAGACGAACGTTGCCTAAAATTTTATATTAATATAAAAAATATTACCTCCATTTTATAGTTTTCGATGTATTAAAATTATAGTATAATACAAAGCCGGCGGAAGACGTGGGTATGGTGGATAGTACTACCCACCCTAAAAATTTCAGTAAAAAAAATTTCAGTAAAAAATCCGAAAAATTTACTCTTGTTTTAAATTTTTATATTCGATTTTCATAATACGCGCGCAAGCGTTCTGATATACTTGATTTATTTATAAAAAATTATGAAATGCACGCCCCCCCCCCCCCTTAATCCCAGTTGATCACTATACCCATGCTGAAAAAATACGTTCCGCCGGCCCTGGTATAATATATATTATACAGTAGCCCTCAAAAGTATTTTGTAGATTGTTTAATGTTGGAGCCTTGTGAAAATAGTATTATCGAGTATATAATTTTTGTAAGATTATAAAATATGCCTTGCAAGCAGGGTGGGAGGTGAGATCACAACGTGGTGGGGGTAATATTTCGGTGTACAAGTTGCGATATAGTTCGCACGAATTCCGTGGCGCTGTAAATAGAGCCGGGTCAGAGGTCTTTTGTAGATCTGTGTATTGTAAAGTAATTATGATTAATTATGATAAATTAATAATTATGTATTAAGTAATTATGATAAATTAATTATGATTTGATTACTCAGTGTGCCAGGATACCGAAGTGAACATCGGGGTAATTTTAAGAAAGTTTCTTTGTTTGCTGTTCCGTGTAATCCTGTGGAGAGAGAAAAATCGTTTCAAAATATAAATGGAAAATTCGTGTCAGGGAAATCCATTTGAATATTGCCTCTCTTTTTCGTGACCAATAAGGAATGAACCCTATAAAAAGCTGTACCCTCCTTTCTATGTCGAGTGATCTCACGTTCCCACCCTACTTGCAAGTAATAAACATTTTCATTTTCATGCAATTATATGTTACTTTTCTTCACTTGTATATATTTTTCGATTTTGTACTTATTTTCTATAAAAATAAATTAAATACGTGTCTACGAAATACTTTTAAGCGTTACTGTACCTATTATAATTATTTTATCTAATATTTAACACAATAATTATAGTTTATTTTAAAATAATATCATTACTGCACAAAATAATTTCTTGGAAAAAAACAAAAAATTATTTCGAATGGGCTTCGAATTAATTTGGTTGCGTAATTGGATAAGGCGTCGTTTTTGAAAAGTGGGGGTACCCTGGCAGAGGTAGATTTTTTGCTTTTACAAAAAATTATATTTTTAATAGTTATTTACAATACAACATTAATTTAAGTTACAATTTGATTTTTAATATGCAAATAATTTGTTTTTAACAATAATTAATTTATTTAGTCTTAAAAATTTGTTAAAAAATTTTAATTGATATAAAAATTACCTGATTAAATACAGTTTCTGCAGGACAAATAAAACTCCATTTCATGGCACCTCTTGTCTGTGGAAGACAAACGTGAAATATCTGACAGTCATTTTCCATGTCTGCGTAGTATCCATAAATTTTTTCTTTACAAGAAAAGGTGTCCACAATATTTTCACGAATATCTGTTGCGTTGTCTGGTAAACTCAAAGTCGCAGCTTTTCCCTAAATTTTTTTTTGCAAATAAATAATTTTCAAAAATATAAAAATATATAAAAAATTAAAAAACATTAAAAATATATATAAAATAATATAAAATATAAAAATATAAAAAAATTACAAATCAAAATGAAATAAAAAAAGTATATAGAATATAAAAAAATATAAAAAATCTCTGAAGTAAGGGCGTTTGTTTACATGAATTTTAAAAAGTTTTTATTGTAATTTAAGGGGGGAAGGTCCCGAAAATTTTTTTTTTTCGATTATTTTAAAATTTGTGTACTTGTTCTAGAACATCTTAACAATGTCTCCTCAAGATTTTAGAACAAAATCTTTATTAGTGTTGAAATGGCAGACTAGAAACAGAAAAGAAAAGAAACTGAAACAGAAAAGAACAGCTGAAGATTAGTGGTACGAAGAGACAGAAGGATTAATGTACGCCCCTGGAATGGCTGATTAAACGGTAAGTCGAAAAAATTAAGATTTTTCTGCTCCGAAAACTTTAAACGCGTTTTTCTCGAAACGCTATTTTTTCACTCTGCTTGCACGATAACTCAAAAAATAATTGTTCTATTGCTTTTAAATTTTGTGAATATCTTCTTGAAACATCTAGGTATACTCTAAACCTATGGTTGGGATTTTTTAATGCAAATTACAGAATTTATTTGAACAAATTTATAACAAAAAATCTTCAATTTTGAAAAATCTTTCCTATTTTTGTAAAATTTTTTTTTTTTGGTTTTATATAATAGGTTTAGAATATTAACAATAATGTTATTAATAAAACCACTTTTGATTTTTTGTTTCAGATAAAATATAAAATAAAATATAAAGCCGCTATCTTGCAAGCAAATTCCAAAAACACTCGAGTTTGACGCAGTGCAGCGCCGCCATTTTGAAAGTTAAAAAAAAAATCATACAGTATACTAAGGATGTAACTAAATAACAATAGAAGATTAAAAAAAAAACATTTTTCACCCCAAAAAAAATTTTAGAATATCGACCTCGTTTCGGGACCTTCCTCCCTTAAAATTTATCTCACCGTGAAAATAGGAATCGGTCTTTTCGATTTTGGTTGATTTGACTGAAACTGTGGAAAAGAGAGGACGATACCAAAGGAGAGAATAGTAACTAAAAACACCCCACGATTATTTATCAGAAATTTAGTATTGATCATTTTTATTCATTAAACTATTTTTTTTCACTGACGAATTGTTTACGATTAATTCATAGGAGATCAAGACGAGACTGAAGATTCGTTGTAGAGGAGGGAGTTATATAGCGAATGCACGTAAGAATCTTGAATATTTTATGAATGGGTGCTTCTTGGTAAATCGAATCAGTAACTGCATCACGTTTGGTCTTCCAATGAATATCTAGACATCCACATCATCCTCGAAGGTCCCGATGCAAATTTCCCTTAGTGGGTGTGGAAAAACTTTCGTTTTCGAAAAATTCACATTCCTAAGATAATATTGAAAGAAATTTATAACAAGAATATGGCAAGATAAAAAAGGTCAAAAATAAATTTTACAAAAATTCAAGGGCCAAAAATTGTATCACAAAAATGTGAGGCCCAAAATTTAATTTTCACAAGATAAGATCCAACTTTTATTCCGAAAATATAAGACCCATAAATTATCATAATAAGTCACAAAAATGTACAATTACATATAAATAAGGCCCAAAAATAAATATAAAATATAAAACTATAAAATATCCACAAAATAATGCCCAAAATTAAATCCCAAAATATAAAACTAAAAAACATATCCTAAACATATAAACCCCAAAATAAGGTCAAATATATATGGCCCAACATATAATTATGACAATATGAGACCCAAATTATAATTCGAAAGTACAAAGTCTAAAATTAATAACAGAAATAAGCCCCAAAAATGTAAATCCCTAAAAAATGAGGCGAAAAATTAACTACAAAAATATAAAACCCTAAAAATAAGTCCCAAAAATCTGAAACCAAAATAAAATCCAAGTGTATACGAGTAAGTCCCAAAATAAAATTGCCACTATATAAGGCCCGAGTTTGAATTCAAAAATATAAAGTCCAAAAATGAATGTCACAAATAAGCCCCAAACTGTAAGTCCTTAAAAAAGAGAACAAAAATCATCTCAAATAATATAAAACCCCAAAAGAGTCCCAAAAATATAAACCACATTGTAAGGTCAAAGAATATGAGGCTCAAAATTCAATTCCCACAATATAAAGCTCAAATTCTAATTCGAAAATATAAGGTCCAAAAATTATTCTCACAAATAAGACTTGAAACATAAAACCCAAAAATAGATTCTAAATTATATAGCCGAATTATAACTCGCAAAAATATATGGCCCAAAGAAATTAGGTCTTAAACTTGAGGTCAAAATCTAAAATAAGTATTCAAAAAATTAAGACCCAACAATAAATCCAAGAAATAAGACCCTAAAATATAATCCCCTAAAATAAAATCCCGAATTTATGGGGCCCAAAGTAGGTCCAAAAAATCTGCCCGCTTCGCCGGCACATTCTCATCACACATCGGGCTTCGTGTTGCGCGCTTCGCGCGCTTCCGCCCTTCGGGACGCTTGCGCGCTTGGCAATCTTTATCGTTGCTATATACTTTTGTTTTAATTACTTTATTTATGGTATACATGAAGAAGAAAATACATTTACTTAAGGTTCTATCGATCTTAAGGAATACATTCTCATCAGGGCACTCGCACTTCGCGCTCGATATTTTATTTAACCCTCCCTCTAACCTCGTGCTTCGCGCTCGGCTCTGTTTAACTATATTTATCACAATTAAAACGTATACTGAAAAAATATTTGATACAAATTTTTATTCACGATTAAAAGGAAAAATATTCATCCTATTGAAAAATGTCCAAAAGAGAACTTGTAGATCTTTTTATGACCAATAATTATATTTCTTATCATTTTTTCTGCATCTCGCATTATTTGGCTCAAAATTTGGATTTTCAAAATGTCATAAGTCTTTCAATTTTTTTTTTATCCAAAAAGTCAATAGGAAAAATTGTTCGAATTTTTGAGTACTACGAACATCCGTGCATTGAATTTTTAAATAAAAAAAAGTGGTTTCAAAAATTTTCAAAATTCTCCAACTTTTTGAATTTTTATCCAAAATGGCTGGCCAACGAACTTGACCTTCATTTTAGGACACTAAAAGAGTATACTAAAGGCTAATCAAATGGGTTAATTCTTTCGAAAATTATCGGGCTCACATACTAAAAATCTACAGACAGACACATTCGTAAAAACATGTTTTCCGGGTTAAGGGGGTCCCAAAACGTGGACATTTGACAAAAACGAGGGGGGGGGGTCAAATTTTACACAAATCTAATACCTTCTATGATGAGAATGTAAAAACGGAAAAAAAAAGTTTAAAAATGAAGGCACCATAAATAAGTACTAAAAAAGTTAATATGAAATACAAATGCATAATGCCAAAAATAACCGTTAAAAATTCACAGTTCAAACACCGTAAGGCCCAAAATCTAATTCGAAAATATAAAAACCAAAAAATTAATGTCACAAATAAGTCTCAAGGCATACAACCCAAAAATGCATTACAAAGCCGAAGAATACACGCCCCCAACATATAACGCCCAAAAATAAAGGGTCAAAATGTAAAAAATAAGTTCAGAAAATTAAGACCGTACAATAAATCCGACAAATAAGAACCAAAAATATAAACCTTAATTATAAGGCTCAAAATATTAATTCCCAAAATTATGACGCTCAAAACATTAACTCTCTCAGTTTGAGGTCCAAATATACAAAAAATTCAAACCAATGTGTAAGACCCAAAAATAAGTCCAAAAAAATCAAGGAATTTTAACGAAAAAGAAATAAAAAATTGATATTTAAATTTCCTGCTCGTTTAACCGATAATTCAAATTTGTGCGGGAAGTTCAAATGCAGTTAAATTAGTGGCACAATCTTTTTTTAAATTCAGGTAATATTCTCTGAAATTTACGAGCTAAAGAACTTCTTAAATTTATTTTAAGGAAGACAGATTAGGCTGTTTGGTAACCACACTTTGTAATGAGGCATGAAGAAGTACAAGAAATTTCTGGAAGGACATTTAAAATTCTCGCCAATTTTGGCGAAGGTCGAATGCAAATTTTTTGAGAATGCAAATCCTTCTTTTTGTGTCTTGAGAATATTATGCAGGATTTAACCGTTACATTTGTTGTATAAAATTAAATATTACATAAAGTTAAATTATCGTCCTAAAAATATTGTAATTTCAATCTTAACTGATTTGTTTATCAATTGGCACTTGTGCAATCAGAACTCTATGCAAGATATTACCTGTGAGAATTCGGTCATCAAAATTCGAGGGCAAGCCTGCCCACTTGAGGCCGGAGATCGTGTATTGTAAGCAGCACCCAATTTTCTGAGATGAATACTTAAAAGTTGTTTCGGTGTTATATTGCGAAATCGGACCTTTGGTGTCATTGACCTTGAGCAGAGTGGAGTAATTATTTTTTTATTTATTTTAATCTCCGAAAATTATATAAATTATATAAATTTTGAGTACTACGATTTTGGGCCTTAGTCTTTTTGGCACTTATCTTGGGCCTAATCATTTCCAAAATTTTGTTTGACTTATGTTTGTCTCTTATTTTGAGCCTTAGAGTTTTTAACAGTTAGATTTTGGATATTTTGGGTTTTCTTTATTATTATTTTTTTGGTATCATGGCTTTGGGTTGTAATTTTTTTTAGCCTTATATTTTGAGCACTTTTCAGGTTTTATGAGTTGTGAACTTTCTTGGGACATATTTTTGGGGTCTTTATGATTTTTTAACGTTATTGGGATTTATTTTTTGGTCTTATTTTGTACCTTAGATATTGTACAACATAGATTTTGGGCATTTTGGGTTTTTGTTATTATAATTTAATTATGGCTTAGCGTTGTATATTTGACTTTTTGGGCCTTTTATTTTTGGTACTTTTTGTGTTTTATGAGTTGTGAGCTTTCTTGGGACTTATTTTTGCTGTCTTTTATTCGACAATAGAGTTGTTGATATTTGGATTTTAGGCCTTATATTTTTGATTTTATTGGCTTCAGTATTTTCGTTTTTGTTATTTATAATTTATAATTCGCTTTTATAAAAAATAAGCTATACATGACATCATTAACACTCATAATACTGATATCATATGTGGAAACTGATAGTCAGTTCCACCCATATTTCAAACTCTGTGGAATGTTTAGTCAGTTTCGATTCGCTTTTTTAAACGAATCAATAATGCAGAAATCCATGTATATTTTGTCTCTTCTAATATTTGGTAAGTTCGCAATTTGAAAATCTCCACCATTAATTGAATTATAAATTTTGCCTTTTCCAAATTTAAATAATGTTTAAGGCTTCATCGTTGGAATTTCGACTTACAGCACACGCGTTCTAATTCCAACATTTCAACTCTCATTGACTCAGTTCAGAAAGGTTTACAACCAAAAAGAACTGTTGCCAACATTTATTAATATTCAGGAAAAATATGCTACGATTTTTAAAGAAATTTCTGAAGATTTGCTTCTGAGAGTTCCATACAAGCAAAACGACAGTTATTATTTAAACGAAGCAGTTAAAAACTCGTGCAACAGGAATGAGAATCTTAGAAACTTATTATACTCTGCAGCTGACAGTATTCTTCGTTGTTTTGACAGTTCTGATCAGGCAATCAGAAATAGTATGACGGAAGTGATGCTGGATCATGTTTGCACTGAACAAAAGCTTCGTAAGTAGAAAAAGATTATTTTTTTATGTAAAAAAATATTACGAAGGGGTCAAAAAATGATGTGGTGCTTAGAGGTTAGAAAGTAAACATAATAAGGATAACGAGGGGTCAGAAAATAACATAATAACATACCAAGGAGTCATAGGATATCTTTGTGTCATAGTCAGAAAATAAAAGATGTTATGAGTACATAAAATAACATATTGTTGAGAAGGAAGAAAATAACAAATGATCAGTGGTCGGAAAATAACAGAATACCAAGTTATCGTAGGATAACATTGTGCCAAATAGTCAGAAAATAACAAATTCTTCAAGGTCAGAAGAGAAAGGAATGCTGAGGGGATAGAAAATAAAATAACACCGAAGAATCAGGTGATAAAGTAGGGTCGACGAGTCAGAAAATATTAATATGACAAGGGGAGAAATAACGTAGAGCTGAGTAATTAGAAATAAAATATAATACAGAGGGGTCAGATGATAAGATAGTGCCACGGTGTCGGAAAATAAAATAATGCCGAGAGGGTATAAAGTTATTACCAAGGATCAGAAAATAAGATAGTGTTAAAAGGTCAGAAAATAACATAAAGCTGAGGGGTCACAAAAGAACGTAGTTCTGAGGGGTTATAAAGTAATGTAGTTCTGAGGGATTAGAAAAAAAAACAATAATGTAGGAGCTGCAAATATCATATTGTTGTGAAGTACGGAAATAAAAAATGATTAGTAGTTAGAAAATAACATAATACCAATAATTCCTAGGATAATTTCCTACCAAAGGATCAGAAAATAACTAATGCCTTGGGGTCAGAAAAGAATGTAGTTCTGAGCAGTTATAAAATAACATAATAACAACGAATCAGAAAATAACGTAGTTCCGAGGGGTTAAAGGAAAGTAATTCTGAAGAGTCAAAAAATAATATTATATCGAGCATTTAGAAAAGGGAATAATGGCGTAGAATGAGAGGATAACGGTGTTCCAATGTGTTGGAAAATAATAACTAGCGAGGGGTCAGAAAAAAACGCAAAGCTGATTGGTCAGAAAAACTGTAATATTGAAAGGTCACAGAATAACTTAGTGCTGAGGAGTTAGAAAACAAAAAGTTGTTAGAAAATAAAATATTTTAGACAGGTCAGAAAATAATATAGTGTTGATAAGTAAGAAAATAAAAAATTTCTAATTGTCAAAAAATAGTAAAATGTCGGTGGAGCAGAGAATTACGCCGAGCCAAAGTGGTCAGAAAAGAGCATAGTTTTGACAATAAGAGGGTAATAAAATAACAAATTTCGCGATGTCACAAAAGAACGTAGTGCTGAAGCGTTAGAAAGAAAACATAATCCCGAGGGGCCGGTGATAATTTAATGACTCGGAGTCAGAAAATAACATAATTTCATGCACGCATTTCTGATGGGTTAGAAACAATTATACCAATTGAACAAAGAGTAACATTATTTTGGAAATGAGTTAGAAAATATCCTAATATAAAGGTGTAGAAAATATCAAAATGCATGGAGATAGATGAATAAAGTAGTGGCTAAGAATAACAAATAACATAGGTCGGAAAATAACATAATGTCGTATAGTCAAAGAGCGTAGTATTGAGGGGTTAGAAAGAAAACAAAATAACGAGGGGTCAGAGTTAGAAAATAACATAATTCTAAGGGGTCAGAAAATAACGTAGTGCTGAGGGGTCAGAGTAGTTAAAGAAAGTTGAGTAGTTAAAGAAAAACCATCCCCTAAAATTTCTTTCTTTCCTCTCAGGTGCTAAGACTACTTTTTTGAGTCAAAATTAAATAAATACGTAAAATTCTTTAATATCCATAAATTATTCTCTAGGGTACGAATACAATAGGAATTATTATCACGATGCAGATAGAGAATGCATTTGGAGTGCTGCACAAAATATTTCAAAGTGTTATACAGAACAATGTGCGCGTCGATTGTGGCGCATAGCAGAAAATTGTGAATGCGATGGGGAAATATGTAACGAATGCAGTGAAGTCTGTTACGATCCTTTCTACAATAATATCCTGCTCTATGTTCCAATCAACTTTAGTCAAAAAGAGTGCAAGTAAGTCTTAGGTTCATCTACAAAACTAGAAAAAAATAGGTGTTATCTAATCTTTGGGCTCAGAAAATTACCACCAAGTGGTAAAACAGGCTGTTCAGATATTTGTTAAAAATTTTATTTTACCGATAGTCGATAAAGGTGGGATAAAACTTGTCATAATTCACTGAGAAAACGAACCGTTGACCGAGCTGTATAAATATAGCTCGGTTAAAGATATATTATTTAAAAAGAACAGATTAATGATTGTAAGTAATTATGTGTTTGTTGCTATCACAGCCGAGCTAAAACGGTTAAAGTCAAATGGTAAAAAATAACACATTAAAGGGTTGTCAGAACCGAGTTTAACTCTGCAAAATGGTGTAGATCGGAATCTACATTTTTCACAGTCGATTATTTTACAAAAATTATATTTTACCAACGGCTTTCTACTTTGCCGGTGGTCAAGAAATAGAAGCTTATTATGTAATTTATAGGGAAATATATACTCATTAGCAAACTATTTGACTAATTCGAGATGGATTCAGGACAGAAATCCACTTGATAATTGACCGACTATAGATCAATAGACTCATATTATACCTGCTGTTAATAAGGTAGATTCTCCATTATAAAAAAAATTAGGTAACAAGTAAAATTCACGATTTACCGACTGTAGACAAAGTAGATCCCCATTATACCGACTGATATTATTCCTCTAATTATTGATTGTGATACGTTAGGATTCTACTTTATCTACTATCGAAAAAATATAAATTTTTAGTACAGATTCGAACCAATTCTGTCTTATGTACTCATTGTACTCACTTATGAAAATTGTACTCAGATTATTCTAGCTTATCCACTAATGGATATTGGGATTTATTAACTAAAAAAATTTTATTGTAGAAGTAATACTTGTTTTAATATACATCTTTTTTATATTTAGTGACTTATACAGAAGAGTTATATGCCAACTTGATCCAATAAGACATTGCAGAAATTCGCATTTGAAAAAGTCCTATGAGTCGATCTACAGTTTGGAAAGAGTGCATCATTGTCTTTCAAAAGTTCCAGATTGGCATTGAATGTTCATAAAAAAATCTAATAATTTTGTATTTTAAATATAAAATTGTTTAATTGTTGATTTTAAGAATCTTTATTCTCCTCCCATTTTATCTTAAGTTCTCATCAGAGAAGAGAAGGTTCTAGATTTAAAAAATTCAAAAAGTAGAAGCAGTTTCAAAATTTTGAAAACTTTTTTTTAATCATTTAAAACTTAACTAATAATCCACAAAATATGAATAATTTATTCCTATTATATTTCTTGATAAAAAAATAAATAAAAAAATAATAGTTAAAATTCTCACAATTTTTTTTTTATTTATAAGAATAGAATGCTGCTAAAAATCCAAAATCGTCCTCGAAAGCTTTAAAATTTAGCGAGCTAAAAATAAGACTTTTGGAATCTATGGATTTTCCTCATTCCAGATATTTAATTTATTTTACATAATTGAATATTTGATTATATTTTCAGATTTATTTTTTTAAGTTACTAAAAGATTTTGAGCTTTTAATAAAAATTTTTAATTCAGAAATATTTGACAATTATTATTTATTTTCATGTTAATAATAAGAAAGAAATGATAACCTCCATCTGTTATTATTTTTTTATATATCATTTGCATAGAAATTCCCGACTATTAAATTAAAAAAAGAAACAGTTATTTAGTGAAAAAATACGTAGGATACGGATTTCTAAGATAGTCTTTAATTTATTAATCTTTACGACCTTTATTAGTCTTTTATTTTCAAACAGTTTTTTCAACGTTAAACATATAAACAAATTTCTTCATAAGTTTGTGTGCAACTTCTAAGACTTAATTGATTGTTAAAAAAGTCGACATAAAAGTTTTTTAAACAGCTTATACAATTAACATAATTATTTTAAATATTTAATAATTAATGTACTTAATTATTTAATTCATTATTTTATTATATAAATTATTTTATTAATTGATTATAATGACAACCTATAATAAATTTTGATTATTATATCTATCTATATTATAAAAAGATCTAGCCGCCGCCGCCGCTGCCGCCACCGCCGCCGCCGTGTCAAGAATCGAGAGGGGTCACGTGACCTCATGGGGAGATCATCATGGGGTCACGTGTGCCCTCTTGATCACGTGACCGAGAGGGGTGTCATTCCGCCGCTGTGTCAGGAATCCATTGCTATGGGGTCATATGACCCCCATGACGATACGCCCTTCTTGGCCTCTTGATCACGTGACCTCCATGACGATACGCCCTTTTTGACCCATCTATATCACGTAACCCCCTGACGATACTCCCTTTTGACCCCTATAGATCAAGGGACCCAATGACGATACGCCCTTCTTGACCCCTCTCGATCACGTGACCCAATAACGATACGCCCTTTTTTACCCATATAGATCAAGGGACAAATTGACGATATGCCCTTCTTGACTCCGATTAATCAAGAGACCATATGACGATACGCCCTCCTTGACTTCTCTCGATCCCGTGGCCCCCATTACGATACGCCCTTCTTGACCCCTCTCGATCACGTGACCCCATGACGATACGCCCTTCTTGGCCTTTAAAAATTGGAGCAATTGTAATGATGATAAGAAATTGAAGTATTAATGATGAGCTTTGTAATGGAACACGTTTGAAAATTTTAGAATTACATAAATTTAATATTAAAGTTATGGTCATTACCGGTACTAAAAAAGGAACTACGGCTTTCATACCACGAATAACTTTAGATTCTGGAGAATTTTCTTCTTTACCATTTATTTTATATGGAAGACAATTTCAAGTTGTTTTAGCTTTTGCAATTACAATAAATAAATCTCATGGACAATTATATGTAGGTCTATCCAGATGTAAAAATCCTGATAAATTGTTTATTGAAAATAAATCAGAAGATGAAGGAATTATTAAAATTATTGTTTGAAAAGAAATTTTTGATTAAAGATTAACTATGTTCTATTGGTCTCATATTATTTTTTCTCTCATTTTTTAGATATTTTGGTTATATTATATATATATATATATATAT